>CM059876.1:36199989-36329000 GCA_030490815.1 Acer saccharum
AAAGAAAAGTTGTTTGTCCATTCACAGGTTTGCAATTCAAAGAAAAAGGAGATCACGCTCCTAGGTGATTCATGTTTGTGCTAGGATTGAAGATCTTGCGGATTACCATCGACGTAAGTCAATCGGATCACGCGACAAAAGGTATTCTTCTTTTGTTAGATAATATATGTTTAATTGATTAAAGGGTTTAAGGTTCATAAAAGGAAAAATTTTAAAAGTTACTAAATCAATTTTTAGTCTCGCTTCTGCTGCGTGTACTACGGTAGTTTTCCCTACAATTGGTATCAGAGCCTAGGTTGAACCCTTTTAATTAATTAACGTATATACGTGGATCGATTCTTTTATTGTGATTATGCATGTTTAGAAAGAGATGGCACTCTAGGTATTCGCATATATAATTACATGTGATGTATGGATTTATATATGTTTTTATGTGGATTGTTATGCTCGATTTTGGTCCTAGATTTTCAATGTATTTTAGTTATGGAATTGTAACAAAAAGGGTGGTCTATCATCGCCATAATTCTTCTTGGTAGTTGCTAGGTTTTATATTTTTTTATTATTTTAGTGCAGTATTTTTACTGCAGTTTTTTTAATTTTATGTGCAGTTTTTATTTTGTAAAAAGTACTGCAGTGAATAAAAAAAAAAATTTAATACTTTAGTATTTTATTATTTATACTGCTGTAATATTCGGGTATTGAAGATTCGAAGACACGAAGAAAACGAAGCAACCGGAACCGAGAACGAGCACCGTGCGCACCCTAGGAGTTGATTGGGCTGCGCATGGCAAGCCCATTACATGGTGGGCTGCGCACGGCAGCCCTGGGAGTCTTCAGGCTGCGCACAGTAGCCCCTTTGTGGGGTTGTGGGCTGTGCACGCCCATGGGAGAAGACCGAAGATGAGCGTATGGTTGATGGGCCACTGAAGATTGTATTCCTAAACAATTGTAATTACTTGTTTTTCTAGGTGGGCCAAATTGTTGCTATTTTATTTTTGCTTAAATATTACATATTTGTTATTGTATGATAACATGACATATAGAATAGGAGTGCCACTCATATATCTCTTTTGGTATGAACAGCATTGAATGATTTAGGTATCTAAATTGGCATCTAGATAACTGGTAAATCATTCTATGGGATTTAATCACACGCCTTAAATAATGAGTGGGAAAAGGTGTTTTGTAACACCTATGGCCTCCAAGGTTAGTTGAGCTTTATTGTTTATTGGTACTCCCCAAGGGGTGTCCATGAATGGAATTAGCAATATACTTCCTTACAAGGATAGACTAGACAATGGACTCAAACGAGATCTACTCCCCAAGGAGGGATTTCGTGAGAGAAAATTGAGGGTCGATATCTTGGTAACACACTCAATGTAATTTTATTGATATCCTCCCAAGAGTTCTGTCAATAAATTGCAAGGCTAAAATTGAAAACGCTGGTTGTTATGTAACAATTAGGTGGGACCTAGTCTAACTAGTAAATGGTGCGAACTCCCAAAGGAGGCGTAACATTTATGGGTGTTGGATCACCGTTGTGAATTTATGATTGAGTTATTTATTAATCAAGATAAATATTTAAAGTGCTTTATCATGATTATTTACTTATATGTTTTGTTTTATTCAGAAATCATGACCCCATCACTATGAACATCTGAAGATAACACTTTAACTGGAGATAATTATGTCACATGGAAAAGGAAAATTGGGTTGTTGCTGCAAAGTGAAAAACATAAGTTTGTTCTAACTACTCCTAAAACCACCTTCCTAATAATGAATCTAGCTAATGTATAGAGATGAGTATGAGCAGTGGAAAACTTCAGATGATATGGCCAAATGTTATATTATGGCCACTATCTCCGACGTGTTGCAAAAGCAGCATGAAGGAATGGAGTCCGCTGCTGATAAATGATGTCTAGAGGAGATGTTTGCTATGAAGTCCAGGACGACTAAGAGAGAGGCAGTGACTGCTTTTATGAAATTAGAATGAAACCTGGACAGGCTGTGAAAGATCACATGATGAAAGTCATAGCACATCTCAACATTGCTGAAGCATGGCGCTGAGATAGATGGTGAGACAAAAATTGATATGGTTGTCAATTCTTGTCAGATTCCTTTGATTAGTTCAAATTGGACTACACTTTGAACAAAAAGGAATACACCTTACAAGGCCTGATGCAAGATGTTCAAAGTGCTGAAAAGATCCTTATGAAAGGCAAAGGTCAAGAGATTCATATGGTTGGTAAAGTTGCTACTGTTAAGGCCCGTCAAAAGGTCAGAAACAACAGAAGAAAAAGCAACTTGGGCCTATCAAGAAGGAGACCAAGAAAGTAACCAAGATCAAAGGGAAATGCTTCCTTTGTGGTGAAAAGGGACATTGGAAAAGAAATTGCCCAAAGTCCCAGAATAAGAAGGAAGAAGGTAATGGAATTATCTTGAAACATGTTTTTTGGCTGATTCTACAGATTCTTGGATCATAGACTCAGGAGCCACTAATCATGTTTGTTATTCCTTGCAGGGGTTCCAAGAAAGGAGAAGGCTGAGTAAGAATGAATCAATTTGCGCTTGGGCAATGGAACGTTAGTGTCTGCAAGTGCAGTGGGAGATATTAGAGTTTATTTGGATTCTAGAAGGCATTTTGATTTGATAGATGTTTATTATGTACCTCAATTCAAGAGGAATTTAATTTCAGTTTCTTGTTTGAATAAATTTGGATATTCGGTTACTTTTAATAAAGTTTTTATTATTAGTAAGAATGACAAAATTATTTGCAAAGGTACATTGGAAAAAGGTCTATACTTTTTGCATAGAAATATCTCTCACTCGTTAGACACAGAATAACGGAACCTGATCATAAAAGAGTAAAATTATCAATAGATGAAACCTACCTTTGGCATTTACGCTTATGTCATATTAACCTTAATAGAATTAAAAGATTGGTAAGTGACGGACCTTTAAGTGACTTAAAGGTTGATGATCTACCAACTTGTGAATCTTGTTGGAAGGTAAAATGACCAAAGGACGTTCTCTGCCAAAGGTGCAAGAGCCATTGAATGTTTAGGATTGATACACACTGATGTATGTGGACCTATGAGCATTCAAGCTAGAGGTGGATATGAGTACTTCTTCACCTTCACAGATGATTACTCGAGATTTGGTTATGTGTATCTCATGCGACATAAGTCGGATGCTTTTGACATGTTCAAAGCATTCAAACTGAAGTGGAAAATCACTTGAGAAACAACTAAAAATCTTGAGATCTGATCGTGGTTAAGAATATCTATCTGGTGAGTTTTTCAGCAATCTTATTTAATGGGATAGTTTCTCAGTTTTCTGCCTAGGTACACCTCAACAGAATGGGGTAGCAAAAGGAAAATATAACGTCTTTTGGATATGGTTAGGTCTATGTTGAGTTTTCAACGCTTCCTATTTTTTTTGGGATATGCTTTACAAACTGCTATATACATTCTAAACGATGTACCATCTAAGTCTGTTCCCAAACCCGCATGAGTTTGGACGGCGCAAGCCTAGTTTACAACACTTAAGGATATTTGGTTGTTCTGCATGTGTTAAAAGGAAACAGAAAAGATGGAGTCCCGTTCGAAACATGTTATTTGTAGGGGTATCCAAAGAAACTAAAGGATATTATTTCTATAGTCCCTCAGATCTTAAAGTATTTGTTTCGACAATGCTAAATTTCTGGAAAAGTACTAATAAGATTTTGTGCCTAGACGTAGAATGTCCTGTGTTTGACGGTGATTTTGGTGATCACCAAGTCCAATGATGTGTTTTTGTTACTGCAGGTTATACTTGAGTATGGTCAAAGATTGTAAAATAACAGGTGATTTACGTGGTAAAACTCCAAAAGATCGTAGAAACACCACGATCGTTGCCTCTAGCAACAAAGTCAAATCCACTATGAATCCGATTACAAGATGAAAATGATAAAGAATGATTACAAGAACTTTTCAATACGATCCCTCTCTCTCCTATTCTACTTCCTCGCGTACCCCTGTTTATGAATAAAGGGTGTATTTATACATGTTGCGTCTAGGGTTTTAAGATGACCGCTAGGTTTAGTGTTGGCCCCCAAGTCTCAAGCGTTTCCTATCCTATTTAGATTGTGTTTTCCCTTTTTTTCGGCTGTGTCCAATTCTGATGGGATTCTTTCTCCTTTTTTTCACGGGAGAACTGCTTGTTTCCTTTTTAACCTCTAATGTCCACATCGTTGCTTATTGTGGACCTGCTGGCTGCGGATTGCAAGTGTTGGCTATTGTTTTATTGTTTCCCGAGTGCGTATGCCCGAGTATGCCCGAGTGTGCCCTGTGCCTGAATCCGATCTGCTGCTCAAGCTGATCGTCTTTGTTTATGGTCGGACTACTTATCTTCTTTTCCGAGTAAGTTATCGTGAAGGTTCTTTTGCTCCATAAGTCTTATCTTAACCTCTGCTGACCTGGCTTTCCATGGTGATGACGTGTCCATCACCACTATTTTACCTATAAATACCCCCTTAAATATTGAGCCGATCATTTTAGTCAGGCCCTCTCGGGTCTAATATTTAACTTCAATATTCTTTATGATTAATCCTCATTTGTCCGTTTCCTTCATTAAAGTATCCTCGTTTGGATCAGAGCTTTAAATGACGTGTCTTAATTGCGACCGCACACGTTTGATTTATCAATCATTTCAATCTTTATGATGGCGATGCTTCTGCTCTCTGGCGGGCCTGACGTTCCTTGCTGCCACTTGTCCCTCTTGTTTGGCTGTGGTACGGTGTATTTATGGGATGTGACCTTTCTGCTCGCCTGCGCTCAACCTACGTCATCAGTCCAAACCCCTCTTTTTTTTCTCCCGCTTTTTCTGCAACCTCTCCTAGGTTTTGGTATTTTTGAAATCGAGACTCGCCTATATATTCTGGTTTCAATTTTTTTCACTTTCACCTTTTTCTTCCATTTTCGTTTTTTATTCCTCTTCCTGTATCTTTGCGTGCTCTTCGAAGGAGGCTTTATCTGTGCCTTCTGATTCTCTGTGTTCCGTTTGGTTTACTAGCCCGTTTTTTCTAACCCTCTGTCCTTGAGTTTACCGCTTCAACCCCCAGATTTTTCCCCGAGACCTTTCCTTCTACGATCTGCGTCGTCTTCGTTTTTTACTACATCAAGGTTAGTCTTTATGGATTCTGGAGCTAGATATCGTCTTTTTACTGTTGGTATGATTGCTATTGAGCGAAATGATGCTTTCACACTGCGTCGGTTGTTCACAGGTTACTAGACGAGCCCCGTTTTGATCAGCCGCGCTATATCGACGCTGATATTTCTGGACTTTTTCCGGAAAGGCCTGCAACTTCTGAGGTTCCTCCTGCTTCAGAGATCCCTTCTCTTCTGCCAGTTCATCACCACCTTACTCATACCAGCCGAAGCTTTGGTCGATTCTTCTTCTGCTTGTACCGATATTCGCCCGAGCAGAAGACCAGGAAAGAGGATGACCACTCGCAAAGTTTTACAAAGACTCGCTCCATTCTCGGAAAGCCGAGTGGCGGCCCAAAGGATTATTGAAGACGACATGAAGAGGAGCACAGGGCCGCTCGCATTCCTTCTCCCCCGAGCGTATTTGCATCTATATGTTGAGCCGAACGTGGTCGGCCCTGACGAGATAATGCGATACATGCGGCGGTTCGATCTGGACAGCAATGAGTTTCGCTGATTCCACCGAAGGTCGGGCTCATGGAACCCCCCCCTGGCCACGTAGCAATTTACGGGTCCATGCTCACCTGCGGCATTACTCTTCCTCTTCACCTTTCATCACTTGGTTCTTGGCTGAAGCCCGACTCGCTCCGGCACAGCTACGCCGAACAGTTATCGCATCCTGATGTGCATGTGGCACATGTGCATAGAATGAACGGCCACCTCCCCCCCTCGCGAGGTTCGCCATTTTTATTCGCTGAGGCCAGTGGGGAAGACCGGATTTACTTTCTCCAGTCGAACCAGCCCGAGTTCTGGATTCCAAAAGACGTCGTGGTCAAGGGTAGTGTCGAACCGACTACGGACGAAAAGATGAAAGGATTCGTTTGGGGCTTCCCGACCTCAAAACAGTTTTGGAAGAACAGCTGTTTCTTCGTGGGCAAAGACTGGGCCAGTCGATCAGTTTTTGACTTGGACGGCACTCAGATGACCTGCCGGGTTCCTCGGTACTTCTGCACGCCGCAGGGAACCATCTGACTCATCTTTTACTGATGAGGAGCTGAAGACTTTGGCTCGGGCAGCATTCGCCCCTAGAGAAAGGGGAAACCCTATCTCTACAAAGAGGGAAAATGATTAAGGCCCGTCTCTTCCCTCAATTTCTGCGTGCCGCAGACGCCGTAAGTTTATTTCTTGTATGCATTTTTTATTTGCAACCTGACTCCCAATTTGTTTGCTAACTCGGACTCCTCTTTTTTTTTTTTTTTTTTAAGTGTTTGATGTAGATATAGTCACGATGATCGGCACGCCGGATGAAAGGCATCGTGGAGGCTATCGAAAGGCAGTCATTCGCCAGCGAGATGCTGGGATAGCCCCTCCTGAAGACAAATCTGATGAGGGTACTCCAGAACCTTCCCGAGGAGATGATGAAGAAGGAGTACCCGATTATGTGCCCGAGGAGCTCATGATCAAGAGCCGACCGTGTGTTCGACGGAAGCCGAGGCGTTTCGGGGAACTTTGGAGTAAGTAGGACCTCTGCTGATTCGGGCAATCCCGTGGGTCCTCCCTCCAAGGGGAAAGAGAAAGTAGTGGGATCTCCTGAGCCTGAGCAGGCGAATCTCCTCAGCGATCTGGTTCTCCCCCTCTGCTGCTGATATGCCAAACGTCCCCTTTGACAGTTGGGGGGCCTTCAGGTGAGGTAGCTCCGGAGTTTCCGACTTCAGTTGAGCCGAATCGCTCTTCCTCGAGATTCCACCTCTGCTGATCCGATTTCTACCCCCTAGGGACAGCAACACTGAAGCTGGCAGACTGGGAAGAGGAAAGCTTCGTTTTCTTCTGGTCGCCCTTTCCCCAAGATTCCCCGAGTAGTCGCGTATGTTAATTCCTCTTCTGAGGATGAGGGGAGGGATGCGAGCGTGACCCCTCCGCGGGAGCAGGTTAGAGAGAGTGCTGGTTGGCTCAACCGACCTACCTCGGCGGCCCCATCCGCCGAACTCCCCGAAGGCGATGTGGGTGGTATGGGCTCCTCTCCCCAAATCGACGATCCCACCCCCGAGACCATTTTCAGGGCCATGGCTTCTGGCCGAGCCTATATTGGGGAGGATCACTGGAGTCATTTCAGGACCGGGACTGTGTCCGACCGACTCCGTAATTTTTTTAACAGCGCTTCCTACGTGAGTAACACTTTCGCTTATATGCGTCATATGCGTCATTTTGCATTCTTTCTTTTCTTACTTCTACTTCTATTTGTTGTTTACTTGTTGCAGATGGTGGCCGAGATGTCTGGGGCTTGCCAAGCTGGCGAAGCTCAAGCGAGACAGTAAGAAGGCTGGAAGCCCAATTGAAGGAGCGAAGATCATTGCTCTCGGCTGAGTTAGCTCGTCAGAGGAGGCCAAGTCGAGTCCGGTGCTCCTAAATCAGTGCTTAGCAAGGCAAATGGAAGCCGAGCAACGGGCATCTTTTTGCTGCTCGGAGGTCAGGACTCTGCATGATCAACTGTCATCCACCCGGGAAGCCTTGCTTCGGGCCGAACAGACGCCGAAAACGCCAAGTCTACTTATGAACGTCGAATCGACGACTTGGAGTGTCAAGCCCTGACGGCTAAGGAACTGTCGAAGGAGCTAGGCTGGAAATGGAGCTACAAAGCGTTGACCGTTTTAAGAGATCTCCAGCCTATGATGCTCTGCTTCTTCGGGAATTCCAGCGGGAATGGTCTCGGCCGGTGAATTTTTTAAGCAAAAGAACAGGGCGACTGATCGGGCCCGGCCAACTGGAGCCTCTCAATTAAGAAGCATGTGGACACATCCTTGGAGTCTCTTCGGATCCAGATGAAGAGTGGCGGGCGTATTGTAGTAAAGAAAAACGCCACATCCCATGCCCTTGAGGTTCCAACCGCCGAGTCGTTCTCTACTTTTTACGCCAGTGAGAGGGCGGGGTTCAACAATGAGATACCCGACTTGGGGCCCGTTCCTGGTACCGACTACAGTCACTGGATGGATGACGAGGAAGATGTGATCGTGTGGCCTTCGGATGACAGTCTTCTGAGCGAGTACGTGATGGAGCCTGACCCTGACGTTGGCAGAAGCAGCTCACCACCCCCGGCGCCTTCCTCTTGATTTTCAAGCCTTTTTTGTAACTATACTTGTATATTTTTCATATATTGTATTTTCTATACATACAATAAAAATAAATTTTGCTCTTACATTCTTACTGATTTTACTGTACGCCTGAATGGGACGACTGTCTGCCTGTACTAACCATCTTTGAATTTATGGATCCTTCGGGAATCTTTAGCTATGCTTTGACCGAGTACCTTGTGGCTGGCAATTAATTTCGGCCGAGTATCTTATGTAACTGGCTTTTTACCCGATCAGACCAAGTATCTTATTTAACCGGTTAACTAATTCTTACCGTGTATCTTATGTAACTGGCTTATCAATTTAGACGAGTATCTTATTTAACTGGTCAACTAATTCTTGCCGAGTATCTTATGTAACTGGCTTATCAATTTAGACCGAGTATCTTATTAACTGGTCAACTATTCTTGCCGAGTATCTTATGTAACTGGCTTATCAATTTAGACCGAGTATCTTATTTAACTGGTTACTAATTTTGCCGAGTATCTTATGTAACTGGCTTACAACCTTTGATTTTTGGGTTGTTTAACCTCCACGTTACATCGAGGCTCGCCACGACCATACGTTCAGGTCCTTGCACAAGTCACCTAGGACGTCTCCTGGTTTTTATCTGTGCAAGGGTTTGTCGAATCGTTGGGGTAATTTGTACCGGCCAACACGACTGCGCATCTCACTAGTCTTTCTAGCGGCGCTCCGAGCATTTTCCCAGTTGTCCTGGTGCCTCGGTTTTGCCTTTTTGCTAAGGACGCGTTTGCATCGCCTTAACTAGGCAGCATGCTACTACAGCTTTTCCGCCCTTCGAGCACCACTCGTCCGCTCTTTCGCGGCATTATAGCGCTCGACTTTTTTTGCGTTTATTCGTGTCGCCTTGAGTGGCCGCCATTGAAATATTGCTCATGGATTTTATTGATTCCGCCACACCGTGTTAGCAACTGAACTTTATTAGATGATCATGGACATGAATTAATAACAAATCTGAAATTTCAACGCAAAAACTAAAAACTGAGCTAAAGCAGAATAAAAACTGTAGAACCATAACCGGATTCTTTTAGGGATAGAAGATCTTCAGATATTGTGCGTTGCATGGTCGGGTACCAAGCTACCTTCCGGTCGGGCTATCATGTAAGCCCCGTGCCCTACGATTCTCTTGATGATATATGGCCCTTCCCATTTATCGGCGAGGGATCCCGATGATTTATCCTTGGTATTTGGGGATACTCTTCTCAGACTAGATCCCCGAGTTGGAATCTCCGCTCCCGAACATGAGAGTTGTAGTACCTAGCGCCCTTTGCTGGTATGCGGAATTTCTTACTTGTGCTGCATCCCTGACCTCTTCCAGCTCGTTAGGTTCTGCTGCAGCATGTCTATATTGTGCTCGGGGTTGTATAACTGGACCCTGGGGTGTAAAAGTTTCTTTTTGCTGGGATAACAGCTTCTGTCCCGAATGCCAGCGTGAAAGGAGTTTCCCCTGTGGAAGACCTTACAGTTGTTCGT
This sequence comes from Acer saccharum, assembly GCA_030490815.1. Lineage (NCBI taxonomy): Eukaryota > Viridiplantae > Streptophyta > Magnoliopsida > Sapindales > Sapindaceae > Acer > Acer saccharum. The sequence goes on from CM059876.1 coordinate 36,209,798, forward strand.
ATGCCCATAGCACCTCAGGCATTTGTCTGCCCAGCCACCTTTCTTTGCCTCTAGTTTTGCTTTCAATGTGTGCTTGATCACTTTATTCACGGCCTCCGTTTGGCCATTAGTTTGAGGGAGCAGGCGATGCATAGTAGTTTGCGATCTTGAACTCTTCACACATTTCTCTGAACTTCTTATTATCGAATTGAGTTCCATTGTCTGTTATGATGATGCTCGGGATCCCGAATCGATATATTATATTCTTTTTAACGAAGCTGGTGTGTTTGCCTCGGTGATGTGTACAAGTGCTTCTGCCTCTGCCCATTTGGTAAAATAATCCACCGCCACAATAGCATGCTTTGCTCCTCCCTTCGTTCCTGTGGGCATTGGTCCTATCAGGTCGAGTCCCCACATGGCAAAGGGCCAAGGCGAGGTTAAGCTTCTAAGTAACTCTGGGGTCGCCGAATGTCATTTGCTACTCTTTGGCATGTTTCGCAACTCTCTGCGAATTGCTGCGCTTCCGCGAACAGAGTCGGCCAGTAGAATCCTTGCCTGAGTATCTTGTGTGCTAAGCTTTTACCCCCAGTGTGGTTCCCACATACTCCACTGTGGATGCTTCTCAGGATCTCTCCAGTCTTTTCACCGGAAATGCATCTCTGCAGCACTTTTGAGAATCCTCTCCTATATAATTCTCCTCTCAGAATCGTGTACCGGGCTGACCTGTATCTGATGCGTTTAGCTTCCACAGCATCCTCCGGTAGTATGTTTTCCTCCAAGTACTTTCTGAGTTGGTATGTCCAGTCGCCCGGGCTAGGTCGGATCTCTGCTATTATGATTTCCTCGGGTTCCGCTGTACTTGGTTTAGCCAGGTGTGCCACTGGTATTGCTTTGGATCTGATGCTTGTGGTGGCTGAGCTAGTTTGGACAAAGCATCTGCTTTTTCGTTCTCTTCCCGAGGGATCTGAGAGATTCTGTACGCTTTGAACTTTTTAAGTAGTTTTTTTTGCAATGTCCAAATAAGCTATCATGTGCTCTTCCCTGGCCTGGTATTCATCCAGTACCTGATGGACCACGACCTGTGAATCACTGTAAACTTCCAGCTCATCTGCCCCTAATGCTATGCAGACCCTTAGGCCGGCCAGTAAGGCTTCATACTCTGCTTGATTGTTGGTTGCCTTGAAATCGAACCTCATGGCACATTCTACAGTATCCCCTCGGGGTCGTTATGACTATTCCTGCCCCGCTGCCATGCGTGTTCGATGACCCATCTACATGCAATTTCCATTGGAATTTAGTAGTCTGTTCATCTTCCATTGCCCTCCTTACCTCGGCGTCTGGCTCGGTGAATTCTGCTATAAAGTCGGATACCGCCTGCCCTTTGATGGCCGCTTTTGGTGTGTATCTGATATCATATTCGCTGAGCTCCACCGCCCATTTGGTCAGCCTTCCTGAACCTCTGGCTTTTGAAGAATGAGTTTCAGTGGAGTCTGTATATACCTCTATTGTATGTGCTTGGAAATATGGCCTCAACTTCCTGGCCGATGTGATCAGGCTAACGCTATTTTTTCTGCCGGCGAGTATCTGGTTTCCGCGCTAACAACGCCTTGCTTGTATAGTACACTGGCTTTTGTATTCCTTCCTCCAGTCGGATCAACACCGAACTCGTCGCCACTTCGGTGACCGAGAGGTATAAGTACAATGTTTCTCCCACCACCGGTTTTGAAAGGATGGGTGCTCTCCCCAGATACTCTTTCAATTTTTGAAAGGCTTCTTCACACTCTGTACTCCATTCGAGCCCTTTTCCCTTTTTTATTGCTTTAAAGAATGGGGCGCATTTGTCTGTTGACTTGGCTATAAACCGGTTGAGTGACGCAAGGCATCCCGTTAGCCTCTGCACATCTTTTAGTGTCCTGGTGAAGCCATTCCTTCTAATGCTTTGATCTTCTCGGGATTTACTTCGATTCCCCTCTGGTGCACCTGAAAACCTAGAAACCTTCCCGAAGGTACCCCGAACACACACTTGCTTGGGTTGAGCTTCATCTGATACTTTCTCAGGACGTCAAAGGTTTCCTTCAAATCCTCCGTGTTTTTTCTGCAGTGGTGCTCTTAGTCAACATATCATCCACATAAACCTCCATATTTTTCCCAATCTGCCGAGCAAACATCCTGTTTACCAGCCTCTGGTATGTTGCCCCGGCGTTTTTCAATCCGAATGGCATCACTTTGTAGCAATATAAGCCCTGGTCCGTGGTAAACGATGTCTTTTCCTCATCTGCCTTATTCATCCGGATCTGATTGTATCCCGAGTAGGCGTCCATGAAACTCAACAATTCATGTCCTGCTGTCGCATCTACCAACTGGTCGATCCTCGGTAGTGGAAACTATCTTTTGGGCAAGCTTTGTTCAAGTCTGTAAAGTCTACGCACATCCTCCATTGCTTGTTCTTTTTCTTGACCAACACCACATTGGCTACCCACTCCGGATACTTGACTTCCCTTATCGACCCCGCGGAAAGCAGCTTTTCCACTTCCTTCTTGATTGCGACGCTTCTTTCTGGATTGAATAATCTTCTTTTCTGTACCACGGGTCGGAACTCGGGTTAGTGGAAAGATGATGTGAAATCACCTTCGGGTCTACCCCCAGCATATCTTCATGACTCCAAGCGAAAACGTCCTTGTAGTTTCTTAGCACGCAATAAGTACGGTTTTGACATGTACGCTCAAACTTGCCCCTACCTTCACTGTCCTACCCGGATCTTCCGGGTCTAGTGCCACCTCTTGAGTCGGCTCGTCTTCCCTATCCTCCGGTCCTTCTCTGGGATCCAACTCAAAATCTTTCGGCACTTCTGCCTGTTCTTCAGGTTCTCTAGCCTTTTGTTGGACCGTTACCATGTATACCTGGCGTACCTCCCTATCTTTATACACTGACAAGTTTGCTCTTCGGGCCATCTCTTGTGACCCTTTGACCACTCCCACACCATATTCGGTCGGGAATTTCATCATGAGGGCATAAGTTGCTGTCACCGCCTTGGCTTTATTCAAAATGGTCGCCCAGTAAAGCATTATACGGCCAGTTTTCCGTATCTACCACCACAAAGTCGAGCAGCACTGTTTTCTGGCAAGGGGCTTTTCCGATCTTCATGGGTAGCTTAACCGTGCCGAGTGACCTTACTTCGACTCCTCCAAATCCTCTAAGGGGTGTGGAAAAGGCTGTAGGTCTTTCCTGTCTAGCCTCAGCTGGTCATATACTTCTGCACTAAGAATGTCTGCCGAACTCCCATTGTCGATCAGAATTCGATGAACTTCTCTATGGCCGATCCGAGCGCTGATCACTAGCGCGTCATTTGGTCTAACATCCACTCCGTGTGAGTCGGCTTCTGTGAACACGATCGGGTCCCAGCCCTCCTTGATTCTTTTCGGGTCGGGCTCAATAGAATTGACGTCCAGGTCTCTCCGTGCCTCCATGGCCTCCCGAATCTCCTGGGTCCTTTCCCTGTTACTCTTGCCCGTTGCTGGACCTCCGAAGATGGTGTTGATTGCCCCTTCATCCTCGGCTTTCTTGGGACTAAGTTTTCTTGCCCGTCCGTCCTGTCGGCTATCTTTCTGTCCATCTACCCTGTCCGTCTTTTTGAAAACAATGTCCTTCAAATGCCCTTCCCTAATGAGAGTCTCGATGTGGTCCCTTAGCTGGAAACACTTGGATGTCTCGTGCCCATTCTCTTTGTGGAAACGGCAATATTTGGTGGTGTCCCTCCGAGCATATGTCGATTGCTTAGGTGGTTCTTTGGACATGTTCTTCTCTTCTAGGATTGCCAGGACTTCTTCTTGATCTTTCTTCAACGGGGTATAATTTGTGTATCGGCCCTGGAACCTCTGCCGTGGTTGATCGGTTTTTGGGTCATATGCTCGTCGTCCATCCCGACCATCCCGACCATCCCGTGCTTTATTCTTCTGCTTGTCACCTTTGGTATCGGGCATCTTGGTCTGGTCCTTGGTTTTGGACCCCTCTGGGCGACCGCCATGTACAAAGTAACCTCCTGTGGCAATTTCCTCTTCTTCGGCCAAGGCGTAACCCCCTGCCATGTCCATCATATCGGCATAGCTGGTTAGTCGGGCTCTTCTGAGGTCAAAGGACAATTGGCCATTCTAAAGGTTGTTAATGAACGCGGCAATTATTGCTTCGTCGTTTGCACTTCCGATCTCGGACACTTCCTGACCGAACCTCCCCAGATATTTCTTCAGCGACTCGTCTTTTCCCTGTTTGAGTTGGGATAAATGAGCCACTGACTTTTTCCCGTGTACATTCCCGAGGAACTGCCTTGAGAAAGCCTTGCTCAGTTCGCCGAAGCTACTTATGCTTGCTGCTGGCAATCTTCCAAACCACCGGGAGCCTAGATCCCCAAGAGTTTGGGGAAAATTCAAACATAGTAGTGCATCATTATGGACATATTGCGCCATAGCGCTCATATACCTCCGGACGTGTTCTTTTGGGTCGGTATCCTTCTTGAACAGCTCAATGTGGGGCATTCTGAATCTTTCTGGGAAAGGCATCCTCAAAACCCCATTGGTAAAAGGGCTTCCGGATTCATCATCTGACAGCTCATTACGCCCATACCGCCTGACCAAAGCATCCATTTGCCGACGATTATTTTGAACTTCCCGGGTGAGGCTCTGTATAAGTATGTCTCTGTCCCCTTCAGGCTCTCCTAACGCATTGAAGTTCTGGCTTATGGTCATTTTTTGGCCCCTCTCCTCGGGATTCAACTCTCTATGATCTCGGTTTAGGCCATGCAGCCGGACTGTGCCCCTTTGGCGCTTGCGATGATGGTTCTGCTCACTTTCTTCAGAGGATGACCGGTCTCTCCGGTGGCCACGCCTCCTAGGGCAGTCTCGATCTCCGGCTACCCGATCTTGATCGTACTCTTTGTCGGAATCATTCCCCTCTCTGTGCTCCCTACTTCTCCTGGCCACTCTTTCAGATAGCATCTCTGGTCTGCCTGTAGGATCTTGTCTCGCCTTTGGGGGTGCATCAGGGGTTGGTATCACCACTGCGGAACGCAGCCTTGCTGTCTGCTGGCTTGGGGCGGACAGTTCATGAGGTGACATCAAACCTTCCGTAACAGAAAGGTCAATTCCCTGCCTTGCTGCGTCTGATATGAGTTGTTGTAGAGAAGCACGGAGTCGTTGCGTGATTTCTTCATTAGCTGTAGGTAAACGTTGAATACCAGCCAGGGCAGCTGACTGGTCTGCCGTCGTCAAAGTTGCATCCGCCGTATTGAGCGCGGTGTCATCTTCCAATTCGTTACTTGGCATGCCCTGACTGTACCTGGAATCGCTACCATCTCCGTCGCCAGCCATTGTTGTCACAAATTTTTGGGTCCCCCTCCTTCTAGCGCCAATTGTTGACGGTGATTTTGGTGATCACCAAGTCAATGATTCGTTTTTGAATTACTGCAGTTTATACTTGAGTATGGTCAAAGATTGTAAAGAAATAACAGGTGATTTACGTGGTAAAACTCCAAAAGATCGGAGAAACATCCACGGGATCGTTGCCTCTAGCAACAAAGTCAAATCCACTATGAATCACGATTACAAGATGAAGAATGATAAAGAATGATTACAAGAACTTTTCAATACGATCCTCTCTCTCTCCTATTCTACTTCTCGCGTACCCCTGTTTATGAATAAAGGGGGTATTTATACATGTTGCTTCTAGGGTTTTAAGATGACCGCTAGGGTTTAGTGTTGTGGCCCCCAAGTCTCAAGCGGTTTCCTAGTCCTATTTAGATTGTGTTTCCCTTTTTCGGCTGTGTCCAATTCTGAATGGGATTCTTTCTCCTTTTTTCACGGGAGAACTGCTTGTTTCCTTTTTAACCTCTAATGGTCCACATCGTTGCTTATTGTGGACCTGCTGGCTGCGGATTGCAAGTGTTGGCGATTGTTTTATTGTTTCCCGAGTGCGTATGCCTGAGTATGCCCGAGTGTGCCCGAGTGTGCCCGAGCGTGCCTGAATCCGATCTGCTGCTCAAGCTGATCGTCTTTGTTTGTGGTCGGACTACTTATCTTCTTTTCCGAGTAAGTTATCGTGAAGGTTTCTGCTCCATAAGTCTTATCTTAACCTCTGCTGACCTGGCTTTCCATGGTGATGACGTGTCCATCACGACTATTTTTACCTATAACATCCTGAATGAGATGTCAGGAGATACAATTCCACGAGAGGTTACACAACCAAACCCAATTGTAAGTTCCGATCCAACACAAGATCAACAACCTACCATTCCTCGTCGTAGTGGGAGGGTTAGAACACAACCCGAAAGATACATCGGTCTGGGAGAATCAGTGGAGAATCTCCCGGACGACGATGATCCCTATACGTACAAGGAAGCTATGGAGGATGTTGATAGTCGCCATTGGCAAAAGGCAATGCAATTTGAGATTGAATCTATGTTCGATAACAAAGTCTGGTCCCTTGTAGACTTGCCTAAAGGGATAAAACCCATTAGGTGCAAGTGGGTATACAAGAGGAAAAGAGGTATGGATGGAAAGGTGGAAACCTTTAAAGCTAGATTGGTAGCTAAAGGGTATACACAGAAAGAAGGTATCGATTACGAGGAAACCTTCTCTCCTGTGGCCATGCTTAAATCCATTAGGATATTCTTATCCATTGCAGCATCTTTAGATCTAGAGATTTGGCAAATGGACGTTAAGACAGCTTTCCTTAATGGAAGTCTTGACGAAAGCATCTACATGATGCAACCAGAGGGATTCATTGAAAAGGACCAAATGGAAAAGGTATGCAAGTTGCAGAAATCCATATATGGATTAAAGCAAGCATCCAGATCCTGGAACATAAGGTTTGATCAAGCTATCAAAGGTTTTGGATTTATTCAGAATCCTAACGAACCTTGTGTATACAAAAGGATTAAGGGCGACAAGTTGGTTTTCCTGATTCTTTATGTTGATGATATACTACTCATTGGAAACGATGTAGGTGTATTGACATCAGTAAAAGAATGGTTAGCAAAACAATTTGATATGAAGGACTTAGGAGAAGTAAGTTTTATTCTAGGTATCCAAGTAATAAGGGATAGAAAGAATAGAACGATTGCATTATCCCAAGCTTCATACATAGACAAGATCTTGTCTAGGTTTTCCATGCAGGATTCCAAGAAAGGTATGTTACCTTTCAGACATGGAATCAAGCTTTCTAAGGAACAAGTTCCTAAGAATGAGCATGAAGAGCAATTCATGAGTAGAGTTCCATATGCCTCGGCAGTTGGAAGTCTCATGTATGCAATGCTCTGTACTAGACCAGATATTTGTTTTGTTGTTGGCATAGTTAGCAGGTTTCAATCGAAACCTGGTCCTGATCACTGGACGGCAGTCAAGCATATTTTCAAGTATCTCAAGAGAACGAGAGATAATATGCTTGTATACTCTGGAGGGGATTTGATTCCCGTTGGGTATACAGATTCTGATTTCCAATCAGATTCTGACTCCTGAAAATCCACATCAGGAGCTGTGTTTACTATTGGAGGAGGAGCAGTCATATGGAAGAGTATCAAGCAATCTTGTATTGCCGATTCCACCATGGAAGCTGAGTATGTTGCTGCATGCGAGGCTGCCAAAGAGGCTGTTTGGCTCCGCCAATTCTTGATAGACTTGGAAGTGGTTCCTAGTGCGAATAAGCAGATCACTATCTACTGTGACAACAGTGGAGCAATGGCTAATTCGAAAGAACCAAGAAGTCATAAGAAAGGAAAACACATTGAAAGGAAGTATCACCTTTTAAGGGAAATTGTATATAGGGGTGAGAACATGGGAATGAGAGATATGACACATTTGCTATAGCGCAAGTGGGAGATTGTTAGGATTATGCTCAATAGCAAGAGTATAATAGTGTTTTTGACAATCTATTCATATTAATAAAATGTGATTTCTGGTTTAACAAATCTTATATCATTTATAGTTTAATTATTATAATTGTCAAAGTAAATAATCATCAGGTCTAAAGACTATGAGAAAAGAAGAATTGTTCGTACATCTGGATATGTATGAGGTAGACACAATTCTTTAGTTAGTCTTGAATAATGTTCACAACTTAAGTTAAAGGTTGGGCACCTTTATCTTGTTAAAGTTGTAGAATTCTTTTACTAGCATTTGAGTGGGATCAAATGAGATATAATGAGTCTAAAATCATCGGAGTATCTTCGAGTAAAAGAATCTAGTGCACTGGGTGCATTGAACTGGATCACAATGAAAAGTTTTATCTAGAACCGTCAATAGATAATAGTCTTTTCATTATCAGGACAATCGGAGAGTCTATCTTAATCCTGAGATAAATGATGGACTTATGGTTGCAAGTGATATCATTCGAGTTATCAATGAGTACGATTATATCGCATAGTCTATCCTCGATAGTTTGGTGATATTCATTTGTTAATCGATAGAGGACTTCATTTATAGATATGGACATCGTGACTCCATTTATTAAATGAGAGTATAATATCATCATATGGATGTTTTGAGGTAATTGGATATTAAATCTCAACGTTGAGTTTTCGATAGTGTCTATTGAAAACATGGCTTCTGGACAAGTCAAAATATCCAAGTTCAAAACGTGGTCATATGAGTAAATATGGTAACTTGGAGAGTTATAGGCGGTCTATGAACTCTTGGCGATTACTGATATTAATCACGAGGATACACTATCTCCAACATGATTGTCTAGGGTATGAATGAGGAACATCTTCCTTTTCTGTCTTTATTTAAGAGTTCAATTTTAGCTCTTTAGTGGAATGAGTTAAATTAATGGATCGGACCTAAGTGAATCATTTGTTGATTGTGATTAGGTTATGTCTATTGAAACTTAAATTTAGATAGCCCGCCAAGATCCCCAATCCACACGGACTTGCATGGATCACTTGATATATTCTACCGGACCAATTTATGGGTCCATTTAGAATTGCATTTAATATATTAAGAATATAATTTGCACATTATTTATTTAATGGGCTGCTCAATTATATTAATATATTAATGAAATACATGTGGGCTTGTTTCTTTTAGTAAGAATGGGTCTGGTCCACATGTGGGCTTTTTATTTAAAGTCCAATGGATTAAATGAAATAAGAAAATAATATATGGCCTATTTATTTTAAGTGGGGCGGCAAGGGTTAATATATTAGCCTATATATTATTTTGTTTCATTGTTTAATTAAATAAGAATTAATTAATTTATTAATTAATTGTTTAATTAAGAAACAAATCTTTTCTGATTAGGAAATATGATTCCTAGAGTTATACTATTGGTAGTAGTATACTAAAATTAAAAGAATTGTTTGATAAGAAAATAAATAATTAATTTTATTTATTTAATCAAATAAGAAGTCTTTTTATTTAGTCAAATAAAAGAATAAAAGATCTATGAGTTGGATTAGGGTTTGAAGTCTTAAACTAGATAGGAATTAGGGTGCAACACAAACTCTTTTTTGGCTTGTGTATTGCGGCAACCCTAGTCCCTTTTAGTGTAGAATTCGGCCACCCTAATAAAAAGAAGGAAAGAAAATTTGGCCACCTATATATGTGGACTTATAGAATTCGGCCACTCTAAGGGTTGTGTGTGCTTGAGAGACAATTTTCTTCTTCTTTTCATAATTCATAGAGAGCATTATTTTTATTCTACTAAAAACATAAAAGAGTGAATAGATTATTCTTTGATGGTACACTAATTGCTTGTTCATCAATAAGCTTGTGTGTACAACATTGATTTAGGTTCACGCGAGTTTCGATCATTAGATTGAGAACTCAAAAGTGACCGGAATAATCTTAGTCTTCTTTTGATTGTTTTGTGACTAACAAAAGAAAAAGAAAAGTTTGTTTGTCCATTCACAGGTTTGCAATTCAAAGAAAAGGGAGACCACGCTCCTAGGTGATTCACGTTCGTGCTAGGATTGAAGATCTTGCGGATTACCATCGACGTAAGTCAATCGGATCACGTGACAAAAGGTATTCTTCTTTTGTTAGATAATATATATGTTTAATTGATTAAAGGGTTTAAGGTTCATAAAAAGGAAAAATTTTAAAAGTTACTAAATCAATTTTTAGTCTCGCTTCCGCTGCGTGTACTACGGTATTTTTCCCTACACTAACATGTTCACCCATGAATTCCAATTTCTACTCTTAAGCACATCATGAACATAGGATCCAACACAAGAGTCCAAGTCAATACCTCTTTCTTGAATTAGCTTTTTGCAACCAAAAATTCCCAATTCATCCACTTTGTTAGCTTTGGAAATTTTGGAAGAAATTGTAGGTTTGGACTTGTCAATGGGAGTTGAAGTAGTATTTCCACCAATCTTCTTTGCTTTTCCCATAATCTTGCTATACAAAAACAAACTAAAAACCAAAGTGAGAGGAAACAAAGAAACAAATAAAGTAACCAATAAACATATACAAAGGCAAAACACTATATTCAATAAATCATCATGCGAGTAAGAATTTATCATAGCATCTTCATGATTTATCAAAAATAAGAATAATGCCAACAAACAACAACCTTGAAGAACATGTGAACATGTCATAAAAGAGAACAAGAATTTAGCATATTATGCTCCCTTTTGACAAGTGCCTCATCTAAAATCAAGATAGACAAATGTTCACAAAAATCACCACACAATCACATCACAAGCAATTTTATTAGATTTGCAAATAAGCTTCACATATCTAAGAGAGTTATATCAAGATTTTCAATCACTCTCATATGTCATCAAAAATTGCTAAAGTATCAAAAATACTAATTAAGCAAAAGTGAGTGTGTGAAGATTTTGCTTCAAGTATATGAAAAGAAGTAGTTTGATAATCAAGCATGCAAACAATTTCAACATCTATTCATCTTAGGCCTTTCCATAAAAAGGTCAAACCTGTTATCATCCGAAATTTGCTTATAAAGAGAATAGATTTCAACATGTGAGCGTGTGTGTGCATGTGGCTCGTCAACCCATTTCTATTTGTCAACCCGAGCTCATTTGATTATTCAACTATACTCCAAAAGCCTTTTTTTTTATTTAGGCTTGAATCAAAGATTTTTTTTTTTTTTATGATTCAATTCAACACTTTTTTGATTTTTCTAACAAAAACATATACACCTCATGGCGGCTTTCACTCATCACAATGGCGTAGCCCTTTCCTACATTGGGTGGCTTCACAACCAAGGTGTGTAGCCCTTTCCATGAGGGTGCTCGTTGAGTTCTATGTTGCCGAAGCAAATGGATACCAACCATTGGTCATTTTTAAATGTACTAGTCCTTAGGACTTCAAGGTGTATCCAAAGCGAACATCAATCAAGCTCAACATACTTAACAAAACATACAAGAGAAGCAAAGTGCATTTTTGAAACCAATTTCAAGGCTTAAAAGCACATGACCTAGAAGCAAGTAAAGAGACTTACTTAAGATCTCTACTTCTCAAGAGAGTAGCTATCAAAGAATATGAAGCTCACATTATTCAAAAATTAGCCACTCAACAATCATACAAATAACAACACACTTCATGAAATAAGATCAATGTGAACACTTATCACCAAAAGATCTTAAACTAGCAAATGTCAAAGAGGACCATATAAACACTATACTAGTTATCAATTATGACATGCTTCATGAATGTGATACAAACAATGAGTTGATAGATGAAAAATCAAGTAAGCAAGCAATATGATATAGAGATACCTTCGCTAGATATTTTCACCAAATACAATGCCTTCACCCTTTTTATGAGTCCTCTTGGCTTGTAAGTCCTCATGACTACAAGTTATAGGTGTGTCGATTCCAAGAGACTAAAGACAATGTAATCCAACTCAAACAAAAAAAATGACTTTCTCTAAAAGCCATAACAACAATGTTACCATATAGATTTAAAAAAAAAACTTCTCAAAAGTTAATCAACAAATTTTGACTATCATAACAATCAAAGTGAGATAGCTAAGTTCATGTCAAGTTGTAAAGATACAAAGCAAAAAGCTAAGCTTCTTATCAACAACACTAGTCTTAAAGCTAACTCACATGTGCAACTTACACTAATGGTAAGAGCACTCACCCTTGACAAATTTTGTCTTGGGTGGACATACACGAACATCATCAAGATTCTCTTTGACCACAATGTTGAACCTAGAGTAAAGTTCTTCCACAACTTGATTCACAATAATATCATTAATACTCTTTTTCTCAACATTGTTAGCAACACATGCAAGGTCAAATTTTGAAGGATATGCATTCTTCACCTTCCGGACATTCTTAACATGCTTTGAAAAATTATCATGCTTTCCATATTCAAAAGCTTTAGCATGCATAGAATTAGGTCCAATCTCTCTATTCCTAGACGCATTTTCTAAGTTGCAATATTCAATGAATTTATAGCACTTGGGCTTGATATGGCCTAAGGTATTGCAAAAATGACATATGGGAACAAAAGGAGAGATTTTACCTTCCGGTGGTGGTGGAGGACAAATGGGAGTTTCAAGGGGTACCTTATTCTTCAATTTGTTCTTCTTCTTGGAACGTCTCTTCTTAGGAGCTTTCTCTTCAATGATAGCTTCGCTGGTAGGAAGTGATGCTTCTATGACCTTCTCTTCAACCACCGCTACACTTGAGCTACCCAAGTTCATATTAGAGATGATCCTATCCTTTTCAAGCAAAATACCCTCAACTTCGCAAAGCTTCTTTTCAATAGCATTCTTTTCACGCAAGAGCCTACGAGTTGTAGCTACAAACTCATCCACTTGAATCTTGACCAAGTCCTCCTTCTCATCAATCTCACTTAAGGCTATTTTCAACTTCTCCTCAAGAAACTTCACCTTAGCCAAAAGATCAATGTAGGTCGGATTATCATTTAAACACTCTTGATGACTTTGATTAATCTCCTTATCCAACGAATCTTGATTTACATCCTCTAGAGTAGAGTGAGAAGCCATGAATGCAACAAAGTTGCTCACTAGCTCTTCTTCACTAGAAGACTCATCACTTGAGCTCTCCTCATCACTAGAGTCATCATCTTCACTCCATGTAGCCGCCATAGCCTTTCCCTTCTTGTCCTTCTTAGAATCACCACTAGGACAATCCGAAGCATAATGTCCAAGCTTCTTGCACTTGAAGCATTGAACCTTCCTATTGCTCTTAGCTTGGCCACTCCTCTCATGAGGTGGAGTAAAGGACTTCTTGACTTCCTTGTCCCTTGAGTACTTGCCACTTGACTTGGCACCTTTCCTCATGAACTTCCTAAACTTCCTAACCAATAACGCCATCTCTGTAGGGAAAAATACCGTAGTGCACGCAGCGGAAACGAGACTAAAAATAGATTTAGTGACTTTTAAAATTTTTCCCTTTTATGAACCTTAAACCCTTTAATTAATTAAACATACATATACAATAACAAAAATTAGAATACCTTTTGTCACGTGATCCAATTGACTTACGTCGATGGTAATCCGCAAGATCTTCAATCCTAGCACGAACGTGGATCACCTAGAAGCGTGGTCTCCCTTTTCTTTGAATTGCAAACCTGTGAATGGACAAACAAACTTTTTTTTTCTTTGTTAGTCACAAAAACAATCAAAAGAATGACAAAGATTATTCCGGTCACTTTTGAGTTCTCAATCTAATGATCGAAACTCACGTGAACCTAGATCGATGTCGTACACACAAGCTTATTGATGAATAAGCAAATAGTATACCATCAAAAAATAATCTAACACTCCTTTTTGTTTTAGTAGAATAAAATCTTTCTATGAATTGAGAAGAAGAAGAAAAATAGAATCTCAAGCACACAAAACCCTTGGTGGCCGAATTCTATAACTATGTATATATAGGTTGCCAAACTTTCTTCTCTTCTTTTCTTTTAGGGTGGCCAAATTCTCTAACCCTAAATGGACTAGGGTTGCCGCAACATACAAGCTTAAAAAAAAAAAAAATTTGTGTTGCACCCTAATTCCCATCTAGTTAAAGACTTCAAACCCTAATTCAATTCATAAATCTTTTATTCTTTTATTTTGACTAAATAAAAAGACTTCTTATTTGATTAAACAAATAAAACTAATTATTTATTTCCTTATCAAACAAGTCTTTTACTTTTACTTTTAGGAAATATATTTCCTGATTAGAAAAGATTTGTTTCTTAATTAAACAATTAATTAATAAATTAATTAATTCTTATTTAATTAAAACAATGAAACAAAATAATATTTTAGGTTAAAAATTAACCCTTGCCGCCCCACTTAGAGTAAATGGGCCAAATATTATTTTCTTATTTCATTTAATCCATTGGACTTTAAATAAAAAGCCCACATGTGAACCAGACCCATTCTTACTAAAAGAAACAAGCCCACATGCCTTTCATTAATATATTAATATAATTGAGCAGCCCATTACTAAAATAATGTACAAATTATATTCTTAATATATTAAATGCAATTCTAGATGGACCCTTAAATTGGTCCGGTAGAATATATCAAGTGATCCATGCAAGTCCGTGTGGATTGGGGATCTTGGCGGGCCATCTAAATTTAAGCTTCAATAGACATAACCTAATCACAATCAACAAATGATTCACTTAGGTCCGATCCATTAATTTTAACTCATTCCACTAAAGAGCTAAAACTGAACTCTTAAATAAAGATAGAAAAGGAAGATGCTCCTCATTCATACCCTAGACAATCATATTGGAGATAGTGTATCCTCGTGATTAATATCAGTAATCGCAAAGAGTTCATAGACCGCCTATAACTCTCCAAGTTACCATATTTACTCATATGACCACATTTTGAACTTGGATATTTTGACTTGTCCAGAAGCCATGTTTTCAATAGACACTATCGAAAACTCAACGTTGAGATTTAATATCCAATTACCTCAAAACATCCATATGATGATATTATACTCTCATTTAATTAAATGGAGCCACGATGTCCATATCTATAAATGAAGTCCTCTATCGATTAACAAATGAATATCACCAAACTATCGAGGATAGACTGTGCGATATAATCGTACTCATTGATAACTCAAATGATATCACTTGCAACCATAAGTCCATCATTTATCTCAGGATTAAGATAGACTCTCCGATTGTCCTGATAATGAAAAGACTTTTATCTATTGACGGTTATAGATAAAGTATTTCATTGTGATCCAGTTCAATGCACCCAGTGCACTAGATCCTTTTGCTCGAAGACACTCCGTTGATTTTAGACTCATCATATCTCATTTGATCCCACTCAAATGCTAGCAAAAGAATTCTACAACTTTAACAAGATAAAGGTGCCCAACCTTTAAATTAAGTTGTGAACATTATTCAAGACTAACTAAAGAATTGTGTCTACCACATACATATCCAGATGTACGAACAATTCTTCTTTTCCCATAGTCTTTAGACCTAATGATTATTTACTTTGACAATTATAATATTAAACTATAAATGCTATACGATTTGTTAAACCAGAAATTGTTAGGATTATGCTCAATAGCAAGAGTGTAATGTTGTAATTAACAATCTTTTCATATTAATAAAGTGATTTCTGGTTTAACAAATCGTATAGCATTTATAGTTTATATTATAATTGTCAAAGTAAATAATCATAAGGTCTAAAGACTATGGGAAAAGAAGAATTGTTCGTACATCTGGATATGTATGTGGTAGACACAATTCTTTAGTTAGTCTTGAATATTGTTCACAACTTAAGTTAAAGGTTGGGCACCTTTATCTTGTTAAAGTTGTAGAATTCTTTTGCTAGCATTTGAGTGGGATCAAATGAGATATGATGAGTCTAAAATCATCGGAGTGTCTTCGAGCAAAAGGATCTAGTGCACTGGGTGCATTGAACTGGATCACAATGAAAAGCTTTATCTAAAACCGTCAATAGATAATAGTTTTTTCATTATCAGGACAATCGGAGAGTCTATCTTAATCCTGAGATAAATGATGGACTTATGGTTGCAAGTGATATCATTTGAGTTATCAATGAGTACGATTATATCGCATAGTCTATCCTCGATAATTTGGTGATATTCATTTGTTAATCGATAGAGGACTTCATTTATAGATATGGACATCGTGGCTCCATTTAATTAAATGAGAGTATAATATCATCATATGGATGTTTTGAGGTAATTGGATATTAAATCTCAACGTTGAGTTTTCAATAGTGTCTATTGAAAACATGGCTTCTGGACAAGTCAAAATATCCAAGTTCAAAACGTGGTCATATGAGTAAATATGGTAACTTGGAGAGTTATAGGCGGTCTATGAACTCTTGGCGATTACTGATATTAATCACGAGGATACACTATCTCCAATATGATTGTCTAGGGTATGAATGAGGAGCATCTTCCTTTTCTATCTTTATTTAAGAGTTCAGTTTTAGCTCTTTAGTGGAATGAGTTAAAATTAATGGATCGGACCTAAGTGAATCATTTGTTGATTGTGATTAGGTTATGTCTATTGAAGCTTAAATTTAGATGGCCCGCCAAGATCCCCAATCCACACGGACTTGCATGGATCACTTGATATATTCTACCGGACCAATTTAAGGGTCCATCTAGAATTGCATTTAATATATTAAGAATATAATTTGCACATTATTTAAGTAATGGGCTGCTCAATTATATTAATATATTAATGAAAGACATGTGGGCTTGTTTCTTTTAGTAAGAATGGGTCTGGTTCACATGTGGGCTTTTTATTTAAAGTCCAATGGATTAAATGAAATAGGAAAATAATATTAGGCCCATCTTATATATAAGTGGGGCAGCTAGGTTAAGGTTTTGACCTAAAAATATTATTTTGTTTCATTTGTTTTAATTAAATAAGAATTAATTGATTTATTGATTAATTGTTTAATTAAAGAAACAAATCTTTCCTAAAAGTAAAAGACTTGTTTGATAAGTAAATAAATAAATTAGTATTATTTATTTAATCAAATAAGGAGTCTTTTTTATTTAGTCAAATAAAAGAATAAAAATAAAAGAGTTGGATTAGGGTTTGAAGTCTATAAAGTTAAAAAGAATTAGGGTTGAATTTTAGTCACCCTATATAAGTGACATGATGAAATTCGGCCAACCCTAATTATATACTACATAGAATTCGGCAACCCTAAAGGAAAAAGAAGAAAAATTCGGCCAACCTATATATATGTTCTTATAGGGTTCGGCCACATCAATTAATTGGTGTTTGAGTTTTTATTTTCTTTCTTCTTCTTCTTAATTCTAAGAGAGTTTTTATTCTAGAGAGACAAAAAGGAGTGAAAAATTATTCTTTGATAGTATACAATTGCTTAAACATCAATAAGCTTGTGTATACGATATCGATCTAGGTTCACGCGAGTTTCGATCATAAGATTGAGAACTCAAAAGTGACCGGAATAATTTTGACATTCTTTTGATTGTTTTGTGACTAACAAAGAATAGAAAGTATTTGTTTGGTCCATTCACAGGTTTGCAATTCAAAGGAAAGGGAGACCACGCTCCTAGGTGATCCACGTTCGTGCTCGGATTGAAGGTCTTGCGGATTACCATCGACGTAAGTCAATCGGATCACGCGACAAGAGGTAATTTACTTTTGTTGATATATATGCATGTTTATTGATTAAAAGGGTTTAAGGTTCATAAAGGAAAAATTTTAAAAGTCACTAAATCGTCTTTAGTATCGCTTCCGCTGCGTGTAACACTTTTATTTGTTTATTTTTCCCTACAATTGGTATCAGAGCCTAGGTTGAACCCTTTTAATTAATTAACGTATATATACGTGGATCTATTTCTTTTTATTGTGATTATGCATGTTTAGAAAGAGATGGCACTCTAGGTATTCAAATATATAATTACATGTGATGTATGGATTTATATATGTTTTATGTGGTTTGTTATTGCTCGATTTTGGCCCTAGATTTTCAATGTAATTTTTGTTTCGGAGTTGTAACAAGAAGGGTGGTCTATTATCGCCATAATTCCTTCTTGGTAGATTGCTAGGTTTTATTTTTTTTATATGTGCAGTATTTTTTTTAGGGTTACTGCAGATTTTTTATTTTTTTTGTATGTGCAGTTTTTTTTGTTTGTAAAAATACTGCAGTGAATAAAAAAAAAAAAAAAAAATTAATACTGCAGTATTTATTATATATATACTGCCGTAATATGTTTAGGTCTTGAAGATTCGAAGACACGAAGCAAAACGAAGCAACCGGAACCATGAACGAGCACCGTGCGCACCCTAGGAGTTGATTGGGCTGCGCATGGCAAGCCCATTGCAAGGTGGGCTGCGCACGGCAACCTTGAAGGCCCTATGGGCTGCGCATGGCAGCCCCTTTGTGGGGTTGTGGGTCGTGCACGCCCATGGGGTTTGGGCCGAAGGATGAGCGTATGGTTGATGGGCCACCTGAAGATCTTGTATTCCTGACAATTGTAATTTACTTGTTTTTCTAGGATGGGCCAAAGTTGTTGCTATTTAATTTATGCTTAAATATTACAATATTTGTTATTGTATGATAACATGACATATAGAATAGGAGTGCCACACATATATCTCTTTTGGTATGAACATGCATTGAATGATTTAGGTATCTAAATTGGCATCTAGATAACTCGGTAAATCATTCTATGGGATTTAATCACACGCCTTAAATAATTGAGTGGGAGAAGGTGTTTTGGTAACACCTATGGCCTCCAAGGTTAGTTGAGCTTTATTATTTATTGGTAATCCCCCCAAGGGGCGTCCATGAATGGAATTTAGCAACATACTTCCTTACAAGGATAGACTAGACAATGGACTCAAACGAGATCTACTCCCCAAGGAGGGATTTTCGTGAGAGAAAATTGAGGGTCGATATCTTGGTAACACACTCAATGTAATTTTATTGATATCCTCCCAAGAGTTCTTGTCAGTAAAATTGCAAGGCTAAAATTGAAAACGCTGGTTGTTATGTTAACAATTAGGTGGGACCTAGTCTAACTAGTAAATGGTGCGAACTCCCAAAGGAGGCGTAACATTTATGGGTGTTAGATCACCGTTGAATTTTATGATTGAGTTATTTATTTAATTCAAGATAAATATTTAAAAGTGCTTTATCATGATTATTTACTTATATATGTTTTGTTTTAATTCAGAAATCATGACCCCATCACTTATGAACATCCTGAAAGATAACACTTTAACTGGAGATAATTATGTCACATGGAAAAGGAAAATTGGGTTGTTGCTGCAAAGTGAAAAACATAAGTTTGTTCTAACTACTCCTAAACCACCTGCTCCTAATAATGAATCTAGCATAATGTATAGAGATGAGTATGAGCAGTGGAAGACTTCAGATGATATGGCAAAATGTTACATTATGGCCACTATCTCCGACGTGTTGCAACAGCAGCATGAAGGAATGGAGTCCGCTGCTGATATAATGATGTCTCTAGAGGAGATGTTTGCTATGAAGTCTAGGACGACTAAGAGAGAGGCAGTGACTGCTTTTATGAATCTTAGGATGAAACCTGGACAGGCTGTGAAAGATCACATGATGAAAGTCATAGCACATCTCAACATTTCTGAACTGCATGGCGCTGAGATAGATGGTGAGACAAAGATTGATATGGTTGTCAATTCATTGTCAGATTCCTTTGATCAGTTCAAATTGGACTACACTTTGAACAAAAAGGAAAACACCTTACAAGGCCTGATGCAAGATGTTCAAAGTGCTGAAAAGATCCTTGTGAAAGGCAAAGGTCAAGAGATTCATATGGTTGGTAAAGTTGCTACTGTTAAGGCCCGTCAAAAGGTCAAGAAACAACAGAAGAAAAAGCAACTTGGGCCTATCAAGAAGGAGACCAAGAAAGTAACCAAGATCAAAGGGAAATGCTTCCTTTGTGGTGAAAAGGGACATTGGAAGAGAGATTGCCCAAAGTCCCAGAACAAGAAGGAAGAAGGTAATTTGAATTATCTTGAAACATGTTTTTTGGCTGATTCTACAGATTCTTGGATCATAGACTCAGGAGCCACTAATCATGTTTGTTATTCCTTGCAGGGGTTTCAAGAAAGGAGAAAGCTGAGTAAGAATGAAATCAATTTGCGCTTGGGCAACGGAACGTTAGTGTCTGCAAGTGCAGTGGGAGATATTAGAGTTTATTTGGATTCTAGAAGGCATTTAGATTTAATAGACGTTTATTATGTACCTCAATTCAAGAGGAATTTAATTTCAGTTTCTTGTTTGAATAAATTTGGATATTCGGTTACTTTTAATAAAGTTTTTATTATTAGTAAGAATGACAAAATTATTTGCAAAGTTACATTGGAAAACGGTCTATACTTTTTGCATAGAAATATCTCTCACTCGTTAGACACGGAAATAACGGAACCTAATCATAAAAGAGTAAAATTATCAACAGATGAAACCTACCTTTGGCATTTACGCTTAGGTCATATTAACCTTAATAGGATTAAAAGATTGGTATGTGACGGACCTTTGAGTGACTTAAAGGTTGATGATCTACCAACTTGTGAATCTTGTTTGGAAGGTAAAATGACCAAAAGGACGTTCTCTGCCAAAGGTGCAAGAGCCACTGAATGTTTAGGATTGATACACACTGATGTATGTGGACCTATGAGCATTCAAGCTAGAGGTGGATATGAGTACTTCATCACCTTCACGGATGATTACTCGAGATTTGGTTATGTGTATCTCATGAGACATAAGTCGGATGCTTTTGACATGTTCAAAGCATTCAAAGCTGAAGTGGAAAATCAGCTTGAGAAACACATAAAAATCTTGAGATCTGATCGTGGTGGAGAATATCTATCTGGTGAGTTTCAGCAATATCTTATTGATAATGGGATAGTTTCTCAGTTTTCTGCACCAGGTACACCTCAACAAAATGGGGTAGCAGAAAGGAGAAATAGAACTCTTTTGGATATGGTTAGGTCTATGTTGAGTTATTCAACGCTTCCTATTTCTTTTTGGGGATATGCTTTACAAACTGCTATATACATTCTAAACGATGTACCATCTAAGTCTGTTCCTAAAACACCGCATGAGTTGTGGACTGGGCGTAAGCCTAGTTTACAACACTTAAGGATATTTGGTTGTCCTGCGCATGTGTTAAAAGGAAAGACAGAAAAGATGGAGTCCCGTTCAGAAACATGTATATTTGTAGGGTATCCAAAAGAAACTAAAGGATATTATTTCTATAGTCCTTCAGATCTTAAAGTATTTGTTTCGACAAATGCTAAATTTCTGGAAAAGGACTATATGAATGATTTTGTGCCTAGAAGTAGAATTGTCCTGAATGAGATGTCAGGAGATACAATTCCACGAGAGGTTACACAACCTAACCCAATTGTAAGTTCCGATCCAACACAAGATCAACAACCTACCATTCCTCGTCGTAGTGGGAGGGTTAGAACACAACCCGAAAGATACATCGGTCTGGGAGAATCAGTGGAGAATCTCCCGGACGACGATGATCCCTATACGTACAAGGAAGCTATGGAGGATGTTGATAGTCGCCATTGGCAAAAGGCAATGCAATCCGAGATTGAATCTATGTTCGATAACAAAGTCTGGTCCCTTGTAGACTTGCCTAAAGGGATAAAACCCATTGGGTGCAAGTGGGTATACAAGAGGAAAAGAGGTATGGATGGAAAGGTGGAAACCTTTAAAGCTAGATTGGTAGCTAAAGGGTATACACAGAAAAAAGGTATCGATTACGAGGAAACCTTCTCTCCTGTGGCCATGCTTAAATCCATTAGGATACTCTTATCCATTGCAGCATCTTTAGATTTAGAGATTTGGCAAATGGACGTCAAGACAGCTTTCCTAAATGGAAGTCTTGACGAAAGCATCTACATGATGCAACCAGAGGGATTCATTGAAAAAGGCCAAGTGGATAAGGTATGCAAGTTGCAGAAATCCATATATGGATTAAAGCAAGCATCCAGATCCTGGAACATAAGGTTTGATCAAGCTGTCAAAGGTTTTGGATTTATTCAAAATCCTGACGAACCTTGTGTATACAAGAGGATTAAAGGCGACAAGTTGGTTTTCCTGATTCTTTATGTTGATGATATACTACTCATTGGAAACGATGTAGGTGTATTGACATCAGTAAAAGAATGGTTAGCAAAACAATTTGATATGAAGGACTTAGGAGAAGCAAGTTTTATTCTAGGTATCCAAGTAATAAGGGATAGAAAGAATAGAACGATTGCATTATCCCAAGCTTCATACATAGACAAGATCTTGTCTAGGTTTTCCATGCAGGATTCCAAGAAAGGTATGTTACCTTTCAGACATGGAATCAAGCTTTCTAAGGAACAAATTCCTAAGAATGAGCATGAAGAGCAATTCATGAGTAGAGTTCCATATGCCTCGGCAGTTGGAAGTCTCATGTATGCAATGCTCTGTACTAGACCAGATATTTGTTTTGCTGTTGGCATAGTTAGCAGGTTTCAATCGAAACCTGGACCTGATCACTGGACGGCAGTCAAGCATATTTTCAAGTATCTTAAGAGAACGAGAGATAATATGCTTGTATACTCTGGAGGGGATTTGGTTCCCGTTGGGTATACAGATTCTGATTTCCAATCAGATTCTGACTCCAGAAAATCCACATCAGGGGCTGTGTTTACTATTGGAGGAGGAGCAGTTATATGGAGGAGTATCAAGCAATCTTGTATTGCTGATTCCACCATGGAAGCTGAGTATGTTGCTGCATGCGAAGCTGCCAAAGAGGCTGTTTGGCTCCGCCAATTCTTGATTGACTTAGAAGTGGTTCCTAGTGCGAATAAGCAGATCACTATCTACTGTGACAACAGTGGAGCAGTGGCTAATTCGAAAGAACCAAGAAGTCACAAGAGAGGTAAACACATTGAAAGAAAGTATCATCTTTTAAGGGAGATTGTTCAAAGAGGTGACGTGACGATTACCAAAATCGCATCAGCAGAAAATCTAGCGGATCCCTTCACAAAGGCTCTACCTCAGAAGAGTTTCGATGGGCATCTAGAGAATATGGGCTTGAGAGATATGACACATTTGCTATAGCGCAAGTGGGAGATTGTTAGGATTATGCTCAATAGCAAGAGTGTAATGTTGTAATTAACAATCTTTTTCATATTAATAAAGTGATTTCTGGTTTAACAAATCGTATAGCATTTATAGTTTATATTATAATTGTCAAAGTAAATAATCATAAGGTCTAAAGACTATGGGAAAAGAAGAATTGTTCGTACATCTGGATATGTATGTGGTAGACACAATTCTTTAGTTAGTCTTGAATATTGTTCACAACTTAAGTTAAAGGTTGGGCACCTTTATCTTGTTAAAGTTGTAGAATTCTTTTGCTAGCATTTGAGTGGGATCAAATGAGATATGATGAGTCTAAAATCATCGGAGTGTCTTCGAGCAAAAGGATCTAGTGCACTGGGTGCATTGAACTGGATCACAATGAAAAGCTTTATCTAAAACCGTCAATAGATAATAGTTTTTTCATTATCAGGACAATCGGAGAGTCTATCTTAATCCTGAGATAAATGATGGACTTATGGTTGCAAGTGATATCATTTGAGTTATCAATGAGTACGATTATATCGCATAGTCTATCCTCGATAATTTGGTGATATTCATTTGTTAATCGATAGAGGACTTCATTTATAGATATGGACATCGTGGCTCCATTTAATTAAATGAGAGTATAATATCATCATATGGATGTTTTGAGGTAATTGGATATTAAATCTCAACGTTGAGTTTTCAATAGTGTCTATTGAAAACATGGCTTCTGGACAAGTCAAAATATCCAAGTTCAAAACGTGGTCATATGAGTAAATATGGTAACTTGGAGAGTTATAGGCGGTCTATGAACTCTTGGCGATTATTGATATTAATCACGAGGATACACTATCTCCAATATGATTGTCTCGGGTATGAATGAGGAGCATCTTCCTTTTCTATCTTTATTTAAGAGTTCAGTTTTAGCTCTTTAGTGGAATGAGTTAAAATTAATGGATCGGACCTAAGTGAATCATTTGTTGATTGTGATTAGGTTATGTCTATTGAAGCTTAAATTTAGATGGCCCGCCAAGATCCCCAATCCACACGGACTTGCATGGATCACTTGATATATTCTACCGGACCAATTTAAGGGTCCATCTAGAATTGCATTTAATATATAATTTGCACATTATTTAAGTAATGGGCTGCTCAATTATATTAATATATTAATGAAAGACATGTGGGCTTGTTTCTTTTAGTAAGAATGGGTCTGGTTCACATGTGGGCTTTTTATTTAAAGTCCAATGGATTAAATGAAATAGGAAAATAATATTAGGCCCATCTTATATATAAGTGGGGCGGCTAGGTTAAGGTTTTGACCTAAAAATATTATTTTGTTTCATTTGTTTTAATTAAATAAGAATTAATTGATTTATTGATTAATTGTTTAATTAAAGAAACAAATCTTTCCTAAAAGTAAAAGACTTGTTTGATAAGTAAATAAATAAATTAGTATTATTTATTTAATCAAATAAGGAGTCTTTTTTATTTAGTCAAATAAAAGAATAAAAATAAAAGAGTTGGATTAGGGTTTGAAGTCTATAAAGTTAAAAAGAATTAGGGTTGAATTTTAGTCACCCTATATAAGTGACATGATGAAATTCGGCCAACCCTAATTATATACTACATAGAATTCGGCAACCCTAAAGGAAAAAGAAGAAAAATTCGGCCAACCTATATATATGTTCTTATAGGGTTCGGCCACATCAATTAATTGGTGTTTGAGTTTTTATTTTCTTTCTTCTTCTTCTTAATTCTAAGAGAGTTTTTATTCTAGAGAGACAAAAAGGAGTGAAAAATTATTCTTTGATAGTATACAATTGCTTAAACATCAATAAGCTTGTGTATACGATATCGATCTAGGTTCACGCGAGTTTCGATCATAAGATTGAGAACTCAAAAGTGACCGGAATAATTTTGACATTCTTTTGATTGTTTTGTGACTAACAAAGAATAGAAAGTATTTGTTTGGTCCATTCACAGGTTTGCAATTCAAAGGAAAGGGAGACCACGCTCCTAGGTGATCCACGTTCGTGCTCGGATTGAAGGTCTTGCGGATTACCATCGACGTAAGTCAATCGGATCACGCGACAAGAGGTAATTTACTTTTGTTGATATATATGCATGTTTATTGATTAAAAGGGTTTAAGGTTCATAAAGGAAAAATTTTAAAAGTCACTAAATCGTCTTTAGTATCGCTTCCGCTGCGTGTAACACTTTTATTTGTTTATTTTTCCCTACAGAAATCACTTTATTAATATGAAAAAGATTGTTAATTACAACATTACACTCTTGCTATTGAGCATAATACTAACAATCTCCTCATCATCATCGCTACTACTAGCTTCCTTGACAACCTTGAGAGCTAAACCCTTGTTCTTAGCCTTTGGTTTCATACACGCCTCAAAAGTTTGAAGAGATCCTAGCAACTCATCTATGCTCATGACGTCAACGTCTTTGCTCTCTTCAATGGCGGTAACCTTGGATTTGAACCTCTTTGGAAGTGATCTAAGAATCTTCCAATTTAGCCTCTCACTGGAGATAGGAGTACCAAGTGCTTGGCATTGGTTGGCGATGTCTGGTAGCTTATCTTGGAAGTCAACAAACTTGTCTTCCTCACCCATTTGCAAAACCTCAAATTGGGAAGTGAGCAATTGAAGACGAGACTTCTTCACCGCTTTAGTCCCCTCATTGGTGACTTGGAGAGCCTCCCATGCCTCCTTAGCGGTTTCTAGGTTTTGAATGTAGGAAAATTGCCTACTATCAACACCTCCGAAAATAGCATTCACTGCCCGATGATGCCATTTTGCTAACTCAAACTCATTAGTAGACCACTCACTCCTAGGCTTGGAAACGGTCACTCCATCCTCAATCTTGTTAGGAGCAAGGTAACCTTCTTCAACGGTCATCCAAGCTCTCTCATCAATAGATCGAATGTAAGCCTTCATCCTCAATTTCCAAAACCCATAGTTGTGACCCTTGAGAAGAGGAAGCCTAGAATTCGAAGCCCCTTCGGTCATCACATCATCTTGGAAAACCATACTAGCAAAAACCTTAGCAATCCACACGTAAGTATAAACCGGATCTCATCAAGTGCCGTCCGACGACCCGCTCTGATACCAATTGAAAGTATACAAACGTAGTTAAATTGCTTAAAGCATACCTAGAGGGGGGGGGGGGGGGGGGGGGGGAGGGGTGAATAGATTTTTACACCTTTTTTCAATCCTTTGAACAAACTTTCGTTTGTCCCTCAAGGTAGCCTTACACACAATAAAATAAGCCAAGGAAGACATACATAGACAATACGATAATACAATCATAAGAGCAAAGTCTAAGTATATCAACTAGTTGTGTGAGGTATAAGAACAAATAAACACCACAACAAAGTAAGCTTGTATTTCAATAGATGTTCAATGAGTTACAAGAGTGATCAAAATGTCACTATACAAAAATTACAATATACAAAAGAATCATAGATACAAAATTGATCAATATAATGAATTCACTAATCACATTATACAAAGTATTGCTTCACAATACATCACATGTGAATATTATGAACCAAGATAATAAAATATACAATTAAAACATTAGAGAAAGAGATAGGAAGAATTAACACAAGAGATTTTTTAACATGGTAAAACCTCCAAGGAGGAAACATCCATGGGTTAAACTACAACCATTGGGTACTATATTATTGGAAAGTAAAGATAGAACATTCACAAAGTGACCAATCTTTAGCTCACCCAACCTAGTGAAGTCTAAGCCTACCCAACCCTATTGGAAAGTGTGAAATCCCTCAATGATACGAAACCACCATATATTGGACACCACATACAACCAACATCGATGGTAGATTAGAAATTCCTCAAGAGTGCATACACCTCCCGTGTACCCCACTCTATCGGAGTCTATGTCTAACCATACGCCTAGGCCTACCAATATAATAGCCAACTCCCTATCCAAGGCACTCTTGCCTCTAGGGAGCCTCCCATGCATGACTATCCGAGTCCTCCCGACTCTAGCCATGACTCCTTGCTTACCTATCCGAGTCATCCCGACTCTAGGCAAGACTTTTTGCTTGGCTATCGGAGTCACCCCGACTCTAACCAAGACTTCCTGCCTTTTACAAGGACTTCCTAGTGTGATCATGTGAATGCAAATGATGCAAACAATCAAATCAACATAGAACATGTGATCAATACATTCTATGGCACAAATAGACCTAAACATGTGATATCACAAGTAATCAAGTCTAGATGCAAAATATGAGAATAAAACCTAAGCATGTGAAACACCAAACACATAAACTCAAAGCCTCATTCACATATACAACACTTGAATCAAAATATGTTCATGAAGTACAAATTCAAGATGCTATCAATATACAATTAAATGCTAGATATATGAGATTAAAATCAATCAATATTCTAGTCAAAAATATAGAGCAAGGATTTGAGATTTTCATCAATCAAAACCTAGATTCTCTAAATCACAAACAAATACACAAATCCTAGATTTCATCAATCAAAGGATCAAATCAAATCTCAAGGTCATTTAACACAAAATTAATTCAATTAAGTTCTAAACAACCTAAGATGCCATTCTAATCACAATACAACTCATAAACATATGTAAAACCTAGAATCATAGAAACTAGTCAACATTAGTCCACAAATTGACTTTCAATTAGAATGATAATCAAGCTATCTTTTTCAATAGCTTTTACCAAACATAAACATAGATATAGAAGAAGAAACCCCAAGCAAATGGAAGGTCAAAAAGAAAGAAATCCCAAAGTTAAGTCCAATACCTTGGATTCTATAGCTGGTTCGGAAATCAGTGTGTGACCACAAGAAATCTCGATCAAACAGCCACCAAACCACTTGGAGATGATAGAGGACTCAAATACGAACACTCTTCAACTTGAATCACTCAAATCTGACTCCGGATGAGGAAGATATGGTGTTTTGAAAATCTGAAAAACTGGAGAGAATTCCTTACGGGAAAACCAAATTTTTCTTCTTAAAATTTCAAATGGAGAGAGAGAAGGAAGAAATAAGAGGAGAGAGAAGAGCCAACCGGCCAATTGTGTGAGGCCACGTCACCCCCTGGCCATGGGGGGCATGTGGCCCACACGGGGGCAGAGACCCCTCAAGGCCGTGGGGCCCACGGCCACACACACGGCCAGCCCAAGTGGCCTCACGGCCTGGGCTGTCTTCTCGCGTGCTCCCTCGGTTCTTCAGCCGGTATCTTGGGCATCCGAACTCCGATTTTGAATCCATTTCCAGATTACGAACTGTAACTCTCTCATGCACGACGATGACTACACAACTTTGAAAAACTGTTGAGAAATCATCTCTGAAAACATCGATGAAGTCAACTCAACGAATGAGAACGAAAAGTAGCGTAGCTACATCGTTTGGACTTGAAACTACATGAATGAGTAACCAAAACGACCGGAACTCTATAAGGAATCATAATAGAGCATATTCAAGTCCAAATACAAAAATATGGAAACATACAAACACTAAGACACACACATATGCTAGTTTCCGGACATAGTCCTAGAAAATGCAAAACACAAAGTTTATCAACATAACATGAATGCATGAGCATATTTTGCCAAGTGTGTGAAAGTGATATATAAATGAAATTAAATCATGAAGGAACACACAAGAATGCTATGTGTGTGTGTGTGCCTAGCCTTGTAAGAGATATGAGGTCCTTTAATACCTTTGTTGACCAATGATGCACGAATCTCTTAAAAGCCGGCTTCTTGAATGAATTGTGGTTGAGACATCCTTCGTCTTCTTAATTCTTCAATATACTAACCACTAAACAATACAAGAGAAACACGTTTTGATATGGAATTGATGCCAACACTAACTATAAACCTTACACTTGTCTTCTGGGTTCCCTGGTACCTTCTGTGTCTAGGAAGCCTTAAACTTGATCGTGGTGGGTAGGAGGTTGTACCCGACCATTTTGTAGAATGGCGGGGTATCGGGATACTTCTTCCATGATACCTTTTTACCTATACTTATTCTCTAAGGCCGATGGAAAATTCTTTTTTGACTCCTGCCATTTTTGGCAGTTAACAGAAGTCCCCCCTAATTTGAACACCGGTATCTTGCTGGGGTTGGGGTCAGGATCTCTAGTCCGCTTAAATGATTTTTCTATCTGGTTGGTTGGTTTACTCTCGCTTGGTTGGCTTCCACTATTAAGGGGGGAATCTTCCTTGGATATGGTTGTATTTAATGCATGGTTACGTGCCAGATGATGATTGCTTTCAGATTTTAAACGGGCCGTTTTTAGTGTGACTTTCTGAAAACTGCCTTGACACGTCTCCGATCACATTTTCTTTTCTATCCCAGTAATCATCCATCCCCATCTATAAATACACAACTCTCTCCCTTACTTAATCACGCCCGCTAGTACTTCTTCTCTCTCAAGTCTTTCTTCCCCAAGAATCTTCCCTCTCTTCTTTCTTAAACTGTAATGCCATCACCATCAAAGCTCCCTTCTTCTACACCAGACCTTTCTACACCAAATCTTCCTTCCCCAGACCCCCCTTTAGCTTTGTTAAATCCTCAACCTACTTCCTCTAACCCTCCTGATAGCCTCAACGACCTGTTAACCATGGAGCGGGTTGAGTCAAAGGAGAGTTCCCGACATCCAAAGGGAAGAAACGTGGTTGGGACGGGGGCGACGTTGCTGGTGATGGCACCCCGCTTAAACACTGTCGTTCTAATGGCAACTCCCAAATTGGGTCGGGTTTCAGCAGCAGACCTGAAGACCTGGTTCAAATAGTAGATGAGGAAGACGACGAGGATGTTGATGACAAGGAGGAGGAGGGGAACATTCCGGCTGTCGGCTCAGCAGGGGTTCAAGCTAGTCCTCTGTCATCTTTTCGTGATGGCCGAATTATCCCAGATTTGGTATGTACAGCTGATACCCTCGCTCGATTGAGGAGGGTTTATAGGATCCTGGATAATATCACTCTGTCTCTTCCGCATCGGGGCTATGACGTATATACCCCTTCTACAGGCCGCATACTCATTCATGTAACCGCCTTTGAGTGAGGGGTCCGGCTTTCCCTTCATCCTTCTCTTCACAGGTTGCTCGTTGTTTTGGAGCTAGCCCCATTACAAATCTCTCCTGGGTTTTGGAAGAACTTGATAGGGTTCTTAGTGTTAGTATTATGCTCAATAGCAAGACTGTAATGTTGTAATTGACAATCTTTTTCATATTAATAAAGTGATTTCTGGTTTAACAAATCTTATAGCATTTATAGTTTAATATTATAATTGTCAAAGTAAATAATCATAAGGTCTAAAGACTATGAGAAAAGAAGAATTGTTCGTACATCTGGATATGTATAAGGTAGACACAATTCTTTAGTTAGTCTTGAATAATGTTCACAACTTAAGTTAAAGGTTGGGCACCTTTATCTTGTTAAAGTTGTAGAATTCTTTTGCTAGCATTTGAGTGAGATCAAATGAGATATGATGAGTCTAAAATCATCGGAGTGTCTTCGAGTAAAAGAATCTAATGCACTAGGTGCATTGAACTGGATCATAATGAAAAGCTTTATCTAAAATCGTCAATAGATAATAGTCTTTTCATTACCAGGACAATCGGAGAGTCTATCTTAATCATGAGATAAATGATGGACTTATGGTTGCAAGTGATATCATTTGAGCTATCAATAGTACGATTATATAGCATAGTCTATCCTCGATAGTTTGGTGATATTCATTTGTTAATCGATAGAGGACTTTATTTATAGATATGGACATCGTGGCTCCATTTATTAAATGAGAGTATAATATCATCATATGGATGTTTTGAGGTAATTGGATATTAAATCTCAACGTTGAGTTTTCGATAGTGTCTATTGAAAACATGGCTTCTAGACAAGTCAAAATATCCAAGTTCAAAACGTGGTCATATGAGTAAATATGGTAACTTGGAGAGTTATAGGCGGTCTATGAACTCTTGGCGATTACTGATATTAATCACAAGGATACACTATCTCCAATATGATTGTCTAGGGTATGAATGAGGAACATCTTCTTATTCTATCTTTATTTAAGAGTTCAATTTTAGCTCTTTAGTGGAATGAGTTAAAATTAATGGATTGGACCTAAGTGAATCATTTGTTGATTGTGATTAGGTTATGTCTATTGAAACTTAAATTTAGATAGCCCGCAAGATCCCTAATCCACACGGACTTGCATGGATCACTTGATATATTCTACCAGACCAATTTATGGGTCCATCTAGAATTGCATTTAATATATTAAGAATATAATTTGCACATTATTTATTTAATGGGCTGATCAATTATATTAATATATTAATGAAAGGCATGTGGGCTTGTTTCTTTTAGTAAGAATGGGTCTGGTTCACATGTGAGCTTTTTATTTAAAGTCCAATGGATTAAATAAAATAAGGAAATAATATTTGGCCCATATATTTCATGTGGGGCGGCAAGGCTATCTTATTGGTCAAAAATATTGTTTTATTTTATTGTTTGATTAAATGAGAATTAATTAATTAATTATTTAATTATTTAATTAAGAAACAAAATCTTTTTCTGATCAGGAAATATGTTTCCTAGAATTATACTATTTGTAGTAGTATACTAAAAGTAAAAGACTTGTTTGATAAGAAAATAAATAATTAAGTTTATTTATTAATCAAATAAGAAGTCTTTTTATTTAGTCAATAAAAGAATAAAAATCCTTATGAGTTAAATTAGGGTTAGGAGTCTAAAAGTTGATGGGAATTAGGGTTGAATTTCGGTCACCCTATATAAGTGAGGTGATGAAATTCGGCCAACCCTAATACAACACCTTATAGATTTTGGCAACCCTAAAGTAAAAAGAGAAAGAAATTCGGCCACCCTATATAATAGACCTTATAGGGTTTGGCCACCCTGTGTGTTTACTGAATCAATTTCTTCTTCTTCTCAACTCATAGAAAAGTGTTTGATTATTCTGCCAAGACAAAAAAGAGAGAAGAGATTATTCTTTTGATGGTACACTATTTGCTTGTTCATCAATAAGCTTGTGTGTACAACATCGAATTAGGTTCACGCGAGTTTCGATCATTAGATTGAGAACTCAAAAGTGACCAGAATAATCTTTGTGGTCTTTTGATTGTTTTCTGACTAACAAAAAGAAAAAGAAAGTTTGTTTGTCCATTCTCAGGTTCGCAATTCAAGGAAAAGGGAGACCACGCTCTTAGGTGATTCACGTTCGTGCTAGGATTGAAGATCTTGCGGATTACCATCGACGTAAGTCAATTGGATCACGCGACAAAATGTATTATACTTTTTGTTACTTTATATGTATGGTTGATTAATTTAAAGGGTTAAGGTTCATGAAAAGGAAAAATTTTAATACATACTAAATCTATTTTTAGTCTCGCTTCCGCTGCGTGTACTACGGTATTTTTCCCTACACTTAGTGCTCTGGAAAGAGCAATGTGAAAAAGATAACTTGCTGAGGGAACCGAGCTTTGACGAGATTCATTACATCTACCAGGAAGCCAACTTGGTACCCCGGGGTCAATTTTATTTGAGGCCTTGTAACAAAATGAAGTTCGTTGTACCCGGGGCAAATGTTAAGTACAACCAGTGTAAGGTTTATAATTTGTATTGGCTTAATTCCATTGCAAAACACTCTATGTTTGTATTAGTTGTTGCTTAGGACATTATTTGAAGAAAGGAAGCTTAAAAAGTGAAGAGCAACGTCTAGTGCAAAAGTCGTCTTCAAGAGGTGAAAAACGTCAAAGGTAAATCTTGACTTCTATCCTCTTGCAAGGCGTTAGTGCACACACACACAATTCATACATGTGTGTCCCTACATCGTGGTTCAAACATTTGGTATAACACATTCACACACTTCATAGTATGCTCATGCATTGATCTTGTATTGACAAACATTGTGAAATTGCATGCTTTGTGACTATCTCTTTGATATGGCATGCTTGTGTGAATATGTGTTTATTTGTCTGTGTATTTTGTGTTTAGGACTTGAACATGTTCTTATTTAATGCCTTATTGAGTTCCAGTCGTTTCGGTTACTCATTCATAAGGTTTCGAGTCCAAACAAGTTGACTATGCTACTTTTCTTTCTCATTTGTTGTGTTGACTTCATCATCGGATTCCGAGATGATTTCTCAACTGTTATAGGTAAAAATAGTCGTGATAGACACGTCATCACCATGGAAGGCCAGGTCAGCAGAGGTCAAGATAAGTCAACCTATGGAGTATGAACCCTCACGATAACTTACTCGGAAAAGAGGATAAGTAGTCCGACCACAAACAAAGACGATCAGCTTGAGCAGCAGATCGGATTCGGGCACACTCGGGCACACTCGGGAACATTCGGGCAAACTCACTCGGGAAACAATAAAACAGTTGCCAACACTTGCAATCAGCAGCCAGCAGGTCCACGATAAGCAACGATGTGGACCGTAAGAGGTAAAAAAGGAAACAAGCAGTTCTCCCGTGAATAAAGGAGAAAGAATCCCATTCAGAATTGAATGCAGCCGGAAAAGGGAAGTACAATCTAAATAGGACTAGGAAACCGCTTGAGACTTGGGGGCCACAACACTAAACCCTAGCGATCATCTTAAAACCCTAGATACAACATGTATAAATACCCCTTTTATTCATAAACAGGGGCACGCGAGAAGTAGAACAGGAGAGAGAGAGAATGGTATTGAAAAGCTTGTAATCATTCTTTATCATTC
Organism: Acer saccharum; assembly: GCA_030490815.1. Classification (NCBI taxonomy): domain Eukaryota; kingdom Viridiplantae; phylum Streptophyta; class Magnoliopsida; order Sapindales; family Sapindaceae; genus Acer; species Acer saccharum. The sequence goes on from CM059876.1 coordinate 36,243,614, forward strand.
TTCATCTTGTAATCGTGATTCATAGTGGATTTGGCTTTGTTGCTAGAGGCAACGATCCCGTGGATGTTTCTCCGATCTTTTGGAGTTTTACCACGTAAATCACTTGTTATTTCTTTACAATCTTTGACCATACTCAAATATAAACTGCAGTAATTCGAAAACGAATCATTGACTTGGTGATCACCAAAAATCACCGTCAACAATTGGCGCTAGAAGGAGGGGGACCCAGAACTTTGTGACAACAATGGCTGGCGACGGAGATGGTAGCGATTCCAGGTACAGTCAGGGCATGCCAAGTAACGAATTGGAAGATGACACCGCGCTCAATACGGCGGATGCAACTTTGACGACGGCAGACCAGTCAGCTGCCCTGGCTGGTATTCAACGTTTACCTACAGCTAATGAAGAAATCGTGCAACGACTCCGTGCTTCTCTACAACAACTCATATCAGACGCAGCAAGGCAGGGAATTGATCTCTCTGTTACGGAAGGTTTGATGTCACCTCATGAACTGTCCGCCCCAAGCCAGCAGACAGCAAGGCTGCGCTCCGCAGTGGTGATACCAACCCCTGATGCACCCCCAAAGGCGAGACAAGATCCTACAGGCAGACCAGAGATGCTATCTGAAAGAGTGGCCAGGAGAAGTAGGGAGCACAGAGAGGGGAATGATTCCGACAAAGAGTACGATCAAGATCGGGTAGCCAGAGATCGAGACCGCCCCAGGAGGCGTGGCCACCGGAGAGACCGGTCATCCTCGGAAGAAAGTGAGCAGAACCATCATCGCAAGCGCCAAAGGGGCACAGTCCGACTGCATGGCCTAAACCGAGATCATAGAGAATTGAATCCCGAGGAGAGGGGCCAAAAACTGACCATAAGCCAGAACTTCAATGCGTTAGGAGAGCCTGAAGGGGACAGAGACATACTTATACAGAGCCTCACCCGGGAAGTTCAAAATAATCGTCAGCAAATGGATGCTTTGGTCAGGCGGTATGGGCGTAATGAGCTGTCAGACGATGAATCCGGAAGCCCTTTTACCAATGGGGTTTTGAGGATGCCTTTCCCAGAAAGATTCAGAATGCCCCACATCGAGCTGTTCAAGAAGGACACCGACCCAAAAGAACACGTCCGGAGGTATAGGAGCGCTATGGCGCAATATGTCCATAATGATGCACTACTATGTTTGAATTTTCCTCAGACTCTTGGGGATCTAGGCTCCCGGTGGTTTGGAAGATTGCCAGCAGCAAGCATAAGTAGCTTCGGCGAACTGAGCAAGGCTTTCTCAAGGCAGTTCCTCGGGAATGTACACAGGAAAAAGTCAGTGGCTCATTTATCCCAACTCAAACAGGGAAAAGACGAGTTGTTGAAGAAATATCTAGGGAGGTTCGGTCAGGAAGTGTCCGAGATCGGAAGTGCAAACGACGAAGCAATAATTGCCGCGTTCATTAACAACCTTCAGAATGGCCAATTGTCCTTTGACCTCAGAAGAGCCCGACTAACCAGCTATGCCGATATGATGGACATGGCAGGGGGCTACGCCTTGGCCAAAGAAGAGGAAATTGCCACAGGAGGTTACTTCGTACATGGCGGTTGCCCAGAGGGGTCCAAAACCAAGGACCAGACCAAGATGCCCGATACCAAAGGTGACAAGCAGAAGAATAAAGCACGGGATGGTCGGGATGGACGACGAGCATACGACCCAAAAACCGATCAACCACGGCAGAGGTTCCAGGGCCGATACACAAATTATACCCCGTTGAAGAAAGATCAAGAAGAAGTCCTGGCAATCATAGAAGAGAAGAACATGTCCAAAGAACCACCTAAGCAATCGACATATGCTCGGAGGGACACCACCAAATATTGCCGTTTCCACAAAGAGAATGGGCACGAGACATCCAAGTGTTTCCAGCTAAGGGATCACATCGAGACTCTCATTAGGGAAGGGCATTTGAAGGACATTGTTTTCAAAAAAACGGACAGGGCAGATGGACAGAAAGATAGCCGACAGGATGGACGGGCAAGAAAACTTAGTCCCAAGAAAGCTGAGGATGAAGGAGCAATTAACACCATCTTCGGAGGTCCAGCAACGGGCAAGAGTAACAGGGAAAGAACCCAGGAGATTCGGGAAGCCATGGAGGCACGGAGAGACCTGGACGTCAATTCTATTGAGCCCGACCCGAAAAGAATCAAGGAGGGCTGGGACCCGATCGTGTTCACAGAGGCCGACTCACACGGAGTGGATGTTAGGCCAAATGACGCACTAGTGGTCAGCGCTCGGATCGGCCATAGAGAAGTTCATCGAATTCTGATTGACAATGGGAGTTCGGCAGACATTCTTAGTGCAGAAGTATATGACCAGCTGAGGCTAGACAGGAAAGACCTACAGCCTTTTCCCACACCCCTTAGGGGATTTGGAGGGGTCGAAGTAAGGTCACTCAGCACGGTTAAGCTACCCGTGAAGATCGGAAAAGCCCCTTGCCAGAAAACAGTGCTGCTCGACTTTGTGGTGGTAGATACGGAAAACTGGCCGTATAATGCTTTACTGGGCCGACCATTTTTGAATAAAGCCAAGGCGGTGACAGCAACTTATGCCCTCATGATGAAATTCCCGACCGAATATGGTGTAGGAGTGGTCAAAGGATCACAAGAGATGGCCCGAAGAGCAAACTTATCAGTATATAAAGATAGGGAGGTACGCTAGGTATACATGGTAACGGTCCAGCAAAAGGATAGAGAACCTGAAGAACAGGCAGAAGTGCCGAAAGATTTTGAGTTGGATCCCAGAGAAGGACCGGAGGGTAGGGAAGACGAGCCGACTCAAGAGGTGGCACTAGACCCGGAAGATCCGGGTAGGACAGTGAAGGTAGGGGCAAGTTTGAGCGTACATGTCAAAACCGTACTTATTGCGTTGCTAAGAAACTACAAGGATGTTTTCGCTTGGAGCCATGAAGATATGCTGGGGGTAGACCCGAAGGTGATTTCACATCATCTTTCCACTAACCCCGAGTTCCGGCCCGTGGTACAGAAAAGAAGACTATTCAATCCAGAAAGAAGCGTCGCAATCAAGAAGGAAGTAGAAAAGCTACTTTCTGCGGGGTCGATAAGGGAAGTCAAGTATCTGGAGTGGGTGGCCAATGTGGTGTTGGTCAAGAAAAAGAACAAGCAATGGAGGATGTGTGTAGACTTTACAGACTTGAACAAAGCTTGCCCAAAAGATAGTTTCCCACTACCGAGGATCGACCAGTTGGTAGATGCGACAGCAGGACATGAATTGTTGAGCTTCATGGACGCCTACTCGGGATACAATCAGATCCGGATGAATCAGGCAGATGAGGAAAAGACGTCGTTTACCACGGACCAGGGCTTATATTGCTACAAAGTGATGCCATTCGGATTGAAAAACGCCGGGGCAACATACCAGAGGCTGGTAAACAGGATGTTTGCTCGGCAGATTGGAAAAAATATGGAGGTTTATGTGGATGATATGTTGACTAAGAGCACCACTGCAGAAAAACACACGGAGGATTTGAAGGAAACCTTTGACGTCCTGAGAGAGTATCAGATGAAGCTCAACCCAAGCAAGTGTGTGTTCGGGGTACCTTCGGGAAGGTTTCTAGGTTTTCAGGTGCACCAGAGGGGAATCGAAGTAAATCCTGAGAAGATCAAAGCACTAGAAGGAATGGCTTCACCCAGGACGCTAAAAGATGTGCAGAGGCTAACAGGATGCCTCGCGTCACTCAACCGGTTTATAGCCAAGTCAACAGACAAATGCGCCCCATTCTTTAAAGCAATAAAAAAGGGGAAAGGGCTCGAATGGAGTACAGAGTGTGAAGAAGCCTTTCAAAAATTAAAAGAGTATCTGGGGAGAGCACCAATCCTTTCAAAACCGGTGGTGGGAGAAACATTATACTTATACCTCTCGGTCACCGAAGTGGCGACGAGTTCGGTGTTGATCCGACTGGAGGAAGGAATACAAAAGCCAGTGTACTATACAAGCAAAGCGTTGTTAGCGGCGGAAACCAGATACTCGCCGGCAGAAAAAATAGCGTTAGCCCTGATCACATCGGCCAGGAAGCTGAGGCCATATTTCCAAGCACATACAATAGAGGTATATACAGACTGCCCGCTGAAACTCATTCTTCAAAAGCCAGAGGTGTCAGGAAGGCTGACCAAGTGGGCGGTAGAGCTCAGCGAATATGATATCAGATACACACCAAAAACGGCCATCAAAGGGCAGGCGGTATCCGACTTTATAGCAGAATTCACCGAGCCAGACGCCGAGGTAAGGAGGGCAATGGAAGATGAACAGACTACTAAATTCCAATGGAAATTACATGTAGATGGGTCATCGAACACACATGGCAGCGGGGCAGGAATAGTCATAACGACCCCCGAGGGGGATACTGTAGAATGTGCCATGAGGTTCGATTTCAAGGCAACCAACAACCAAGCAGAATATGAAGCCTTGCTGGCCGGTCTGAGGGTCTGCATAGCATTAGGGGCAGATGAGCTGGAAGTTTACAGTGATTCACAGGTAGTGGTCCATCAGGTACTGGATGAATACCAGGCCAGGGAAGAGCACATGATAGCTTATTTGGACATTGCAAAAAAACTACTTAAAAAGTTCAAAGCATACAGAATCTCTCAGATCCCTCGGGAAGAGAACGAAAAGGCAGATGCTTTGTCCAAACTAGCTTCAGCCACCACAAGCATCAGATCCAAAGCAATACCAGTGGCACACCTAACTAAACCAAGTACAGCGGAACCCGAGGAAATCATAATAGCAGAGATCCGACCTAGCCCGGGCGACTGGACATACCAACTCAGAAAGTACTTGGAGGAGAACATACTACCGGAGGATGCTGTGGAAGCTAAACGCATCAGATACAAGTCAGCCCGGTACACGATTCTGAGAGGAGAATTATATAGGAGAGGATTCTCAAAGGTGCTGCAGAGATGCATTTCCGGTGAAAAGACTGGAGAGATCCTGAGAAGTATCCACAGTGGAGTATGTGGGAACCACACTGGGGGTAAAGGCTTAGCACACAAGATACTCCGGCAAGGATTCTACTGGCCGACTCTGTTCGCGGAAGCGCATCAATTCGCAGAGAGTTGCGAAACATGCCAAAGAGTAGCAAATGACATTCGGCGACCCCTAGAGTTGCTCAGAAGCTTAACTTCGCCTTGGCCCTTTGCCATGTGGGGACTCGACCTGATAGGACCAATGCCCACAGGAACGAAGGGAGGAGCAAAGCATGCTATTGTGGCAGTGGATTATTTTACAAAATGGGCAGAGGCAGAAGCACTTGTACACATCACCGAGGCAAACACCACCAGCTTCGTTAAAAAGAATATAATATATCGGTTTGGGATCCCGAGCATCATCATAACAGACAATGGGACTCAATTCGATAATAAGAAGTTCAGAGAAATGTGTGAAGAGTTCAAGATCGCAAACTACTATGCATCGCCTGCTCATCCTCAAACCAATGGCCAAACGGAGGCCGTGAATAAAGTGATCAAGCACACATTGAAAGCAAAGCTAGAGGCGAAGAAAGGTGGCTGGGCAGACAAACTGCCTGAGGTGCTATGGGCATACCGAACAACTGTGAGGTCTTCCACAGGGGAAACTCCTTTCGCGCTGGCATTCGGGACAGAAGCTGTTATCCCAGCAGAAACTACTTTTACATCCCCCAGGGTCCAGTTATACAGTCCCGAGCACAATATAGACATGCTGCAACAGAACCTAGACGAGCTTGAAGAGATCAGAGACGCAGCACAAGTAAGAAATTCCGCATACCAGCAAAGGGCCGCTAGGTACTACAACTCTCATGTTCGGGAGCGGAGATTCCAACTCGGGGATCTAGTGCTGAGGAGAGTATCACCGAATACCAAGGATAAATCATCAGGATCCCTCGCCGACAAATGGGAAGGGCCATATATCATCAAGAGAATCGTAGGGCACTGGGCCTACATGATAGCCCGACCGGAAGGTAGCCTGGTACCCCGACCATGCAACGCACAATATCTGAAGATCTTCTATCCCTAAAAGAATCCGGTTATGGTTCTACAGTTTATTTATTCTGCTTTAGCTCAGTTTTTAGTTTCTGCGTTGAAATTTCAGATTTATTTATTAATTTCATGTTCATGATCATCTAATAAAGTTCAGTTGCTAATACGATGTGGCGGAATCAATAAAATCCATGAGCAATATTTCAATGGAGGCCACTCAAGGCGACCGAATAAACGCCGAAAAAAGTCGAGCGCTATAAGGCCGCGAAAGAGCGGACGAGTGGTGCTCGAAGGGCGGAAAAGCTGTAGTAGCATGCCCGCCTAGTTAAAGCGATGCAAACGCGTCCCTTAGCAAAAAGGCAAAACCGAGGCACCAGGATAACTGGGAAATGCTCGGAGCGCCGCTAGAAAGACTAGTGAGATGCGCAGTCGTGTTGGCCGGTACAAAGTACCCCAACGATTCGACGAACCCTTGCACAGATAAAACCAGGAGACGTCCTAGGTGACTTGTGCAAGGACCTCAACGTATGGTCGCGGCGAGCCCCGACGTAACGTGGAGGTTAAACAACCCCAAAAAATCAAAGGGTGTAAGCCAGTTACATAAGATACTCGGCAAAAAATTAGTTACCAGTTAAATAAGATACTCGGTCTAAATTGATAAGCCAGTTACATAAGATACTCGGCAAAAATTAGTTAAACGGTTAAATAAGAAACTTGGTCTGACCGGGTAAAAAACTAGTTACATAAGATACTCGGCTGAAATTAATGGCCCGCCACAAGGCACTCGATCAAAGCATAACTAAAGGTGCCCGAGGGATCCATAAATTCAAAGATGGTTAGTATAGGCAGACGGTCGTCCCACTTAGGCATACAGTAAAATCAGTAAGAATGTAAGAGTAAAATTTGTTCTTATATTCTTATTGTGTATAGAAAGATACAATGTATGATATATATATGAAAGATGTACAAGTATAGTTACAAAAAGGCTTGTTACAAAAAGGCTTGAAAATCAAGAGGAAGGCGCCGGGGGTGGTGAGCTGCTTCTGCCAACGTCAGGGTCAGGCTCCATCACGTACTCGCTCAGAAGACTGTCGTCCGAAGGCCACACGATCACATCTTCTTCGTCATCCATCCAGTGGCTGTAGTCGGTACCAGGAACGGGCCCCAAGTCGGGTATCTCGTTGTTAAAACTCACCCTTTCACTGGCGTAAAAGGTAGAGAACGACTCGGCGGTTGGAACCTCAAGGTGCATGGGATGTGGCGTTTTTCCTTTACTTCTACAATACGCCCGCCACTCCTTCATCTGGATCCGGAGAGACTCCAAGGATGTATCCACATGCTTCCTAATTGAGAGGCTCCAGTTGGCCCGGGCCCGATCAGTCGCCCTGTTCTTTTGCTTAAAAAATTCACCGGCCGAGACCATTCCCCGCTGGAATTCCCGAAGAAGCAGAGCATCATAGGCTGGAGATCTCTTAAAACGGTCAACGCTTTGTAGCTCCATTTCCAGCCTAGCTCCCTTCGACAGTTCCTTGGCCGTCAGGGCTTGACACTCCAAGTCGTCGATTCGACGTTCATAAGCAGACTTGCCGTCTTCGGCGTTCTGTTCGGCTCGAAGCAAGGCTTCCCGGGTGGATGACAGTTGATCCTGCAGAGTCCTGACCTCCTCCGCAGCAGAAGATGCCCGTTGCTCGGCTTCCATTTGCCGTGCTAAGCACTGATTTATGAGCATCTCACTCGACCTGGCCTCCTCCTGACGAGCTAACTCAGCCCGAGAGCAATGATCTTCGCTCTCCTTCAATTGGGCTTCTAGCCTTCTTATTTTCTCCGCTTGGGCTTCGCCAGCTTGGCAAGCCCCAGACATCTCGGCCACCATCTGCAACAAACAAATCAACAACAAATAGAAATATAAGAAAAGGAAGAATGCGAAATGACGCATATGAGAGAGTGTCACTCACGTAGGAAGCGCTGTTAAAGAAATTGCGGAGTCGGTCAGACACAGTCCCGGTCCTGAAATGACTCCAGTGATCCTCCCCAATATAGGCTCGGCCTGAAGCCATGGCCCTGAAAATGGTCTCGGGGGTGGGATCATCGATTTGGGGAGAGGAGCCCATATCACCCACATCGCCTTCGGGGAGTTCGGCGGATGGGGCCGCCCGAGGAAGGCCGGTTGAGCCACCAGCACTCTCTCTGACCTGCTCCCGCGGAGGGGTCACGCTCGCATCACCCTCCCCCTCGTCCTCCGAAGAGGAATTAACATACGCGACTACTCGGGGAATCTTTGGGAAAGGGCGACCAGAAGAAAACGAAGCTTTCCTTTTCCCAGTCTGCCCAGCTTCAGTGTTGCTGTCCCCAGGAGTAGAAATCGGATCAGCAGAGGCGGGAATCTCCGAAGAAGAACGATTCGGTTCAACTGAAGTCGGAAACTCCGGAGCTACCGCACCTGAAGGCCCCCCAACTGCTTCAGAAGGGACGTTTTGCATATCAGCAGCAGAGTGGGGAGAACCAGATCCGCTGGGGAGATTCGCCTGCTCGGGCTTAGGGAGATCCCCTACTTTCTCTTTCCCCTTGGAGGAAGGACCTACGGGATTGCCCGAATCAGCAAAGGTCCTACTTACTCCAAAGTTCCCCGAGGCGCCCTCAGCTCCCGCCGAACACACGGTCGGTTCTTGATCATGAGCCTCCTCGGGCACATAATCGGGTACTCCCTCTTCATCATCTCCCTCGGGAACGTTCTCGGGAGTACCCTCGTCAGATTCGTCTTCGGGAGGGGCTATCCCAGCATCTCGCTGGCGAAGGACTGCCTTTCGACTCGCCTCTACGATGCCTTTCATCCGGCGTGCCAGACCATCACTGACTATATCTACATCAAACACTTTAAAAAAAAAAAAAAAAAAGAGGAGTCCGAGTTAGCAAGCAAACTTGGAAGTCAGGTTGCAAATAAAAACGCATACAAGAAGTAAACTTACGGCGTCTGCGGCACGCAGAAATCTGAGGGAAGAGATGGGCCTTGATCATTTTCCCCTCTCTATAGAGATAGGGTTTTCCCCTTTTCTCTAGGGGGCGGACTGCTGCCCGAGCCAAGGTCTTCAGCTCCTCATCAGTAAAAGCTGAAGTTAGATGGTTCCACTGCGGCGTGCAGAAGTACCGAGGAACCTGGCAAGTCATCTGAGTGCCGTCCAAGTCGAAACTGATTGACTGGCCCCAGTCTTTGCCCACGAAGAACCAGCTGTTCTTCCAAAACTTGTTTGAGGTCGGGAAGCCCCAAACGAACCCTTTCATCTTTTCGTCCGTAGTCGGTTCGACACTACCCTTGACCACGACGTCTTTTGGAATCCAGAACTTGGGCTGGTTCGACTGGAGAAAATAAATCCCGGTCTTCCCCACTGGCCTCAGCGAATAAAAATGGCGAACCTCGCGAGGGGTGGGAGGTGGCCGCTTCATTCTATGCCACATGTGCCACATGCACATTAGGATGCGATAACTGTTCGGCGTTAGCTGTGCCGGAGCGAGTCGGGCTTCAGCTAAGAACCAAGTGATGAAAGGCTGAAGAGGAAGAGTAACGCCGCAGGTGAGCATGGACCCGTAAATTGCTACGTGGCCAGGGGGTGGGTTCCATGCAGCCCGACCTTCGGCTGGAATCAGCGAAATCTCATTGCTGTCCAGATCGAACCGCCGCATATATCGCATTATCTCGTCAGGGCCGACCACGTTCGGCTCAACATCATAGATGCAAATACGCTCGGGGGAGAAGGGAATGCGAGCGGCCCTGTGCTCCTCTTCAATATCATCTTCAATAATCCTTTGGGCCGCCACTCGGCTTTCCCGAGAGTGCGAGTCTTTGTAAACTTTGCGAGTGGTCATCCTCTTTCCTGGTCTTCTGCTCGGGCGAATATCAGTACAGGCAGAAGAATCCGACCAAGCTTCAGGCTGGTATGAGTAGGGTGGTGAAGAACTGGCAGAAGCGGAAGGGATCTCTGAAGCAGGAGGAACCTCAGAAGTTGCAGGCCTTTCCGGAAAAAGTCCAGAGATATCAACGTCGGTATAGCGCGGCTGATCGAAACGAGGCTCGTCTAATAACCTGTGAACAACCGACGCAGTGAAAGCATCATTTCGCTCAATAGCAATCATACCAACAGTAAAAAGATGATATCTAGCTCCGGAATCCATAAAGACTAACCTTGATATAGTAAAGAATGAAGACGACGCAGATCGCAGAAGAAAAGATCTCTGAAGAAAAATCTGGGGGTTGAAGCAGGTAAACTCAGGGACAGCAGGGTTAGAAAAAGCGGGCTAGTAAACCAAACGGAACACAGAGAATCAAAAGGCACAGGCGCAGATAAAACCTCCTTCGAAGAGCACGCAAAGATACTGGAAGAGAAGATGAAAGCGAAAAATGGAAGAAAAAGGTGAAAGTGAAAAAATCAAAACCAGAATATATAGGCGACATCTCGATTTCAAAAATACCAAAACCCTAGGAGAGGTTGCAGAAAAAGCGGGAAAAAAGAGGGGTTTGGACTGATGACGTAGGTTGAGCGCAGACGAGCAGAAAGGTCACATCCCATAAATACACCGTACCACAGCCAAGCAAATAGGGACAAGTGGCAGCAAGAGAACGCCAGGCGCCGCCGAAGAGCAGAAGCATCGCCATCATAAAGATTTGAAATGATTGATAAATCAAACGTGTGCGGTCGCAATTAAGACGCGTCATTTAAAGCTCTGATCCAAACGAGGATACTTTAATGCAGGAAACGACAAGTGAGGATTAACCATAAAGAAATATTGAAGTTAAATATTAGACCCGAGAGGGCTTGACTAAGCATGATCGGCTCAAATATTTAAGGGGGTATTGTTATAGGTAAAAATAGTCGTGATAGACACGTCATCACCATGGAAGGCCAGGTCAGCAGAGGTCAAGATAAGTCAACCTATAGAGTATGAACCCTCACGATAACTTACTCGGAAAAGAGGATAAGTAGTCCGACCACAAACAAAGACGATCAGCTTGAGCAGCAGATCGGATTCGGGCACACTCGGGCACACTCGGGAACATTCGGGCAAACTCACTCGGGAAACAATAAAACAGTCGCCAACACTTGCAATCAGCAGCCAGCAGGTCCACGATAAGCAACGATGTGGACCGTAAGAGGTAAAAAAGGAAACAAGCAGTTCTCCCGTGAATAAAGGAGAAAGAATCCCATTCAGAATTGAATGCAGCCGGAAAAGGGAAGTACAATCTAAATAGGACTAGGAAACCGCTTGAGACTTGGGGGCCACAACACTAAACCCTAGCGGTCATCTTAAAACCCTAGATACAACATGTATAAATACCCCTTTTATTCATAAACAGGGGCACGCGAGAAGTAGAACAGGAGAGAGAGAGAATGGTATTGAAAAGCTTGTAATCATTCTTTATCATTCTTCATCTTGTAATCGTGATTCATAGTGGATTTGGCTTTGTTGCTAGAGGCAACGATCCCGTGGATGTTTCTCCGATCTTTTGGAGTTTTACCACGTAAATCACCTGTTATTTCTTTACAATCTTTGACCATACTCAAATATAAACTGCAGTAATTCGAAAACGAATCATTGACTTGGTGATCACCAAAAATCACCGTCAACATCAACCATTTTTCAAAGTTGTGTAGTCGTAGTCGTGCATGAGGGAGTCATAGTTCGTAATCCAAAAATGAATTCGAAATCGAAGTTCGGATGCCCAAGATATGGGCTGAAGAACCGAAGGAGCGCGCGAGAGAAGTCAGGAGCACGTGTGGCCACAAGGCCTGCCCGTGTGGGAGGCCGTGGGCCCCACGGCCAAGGGAGCCCTCTGCTCCCGTGTGGCCCACACGCCCCCCACGGGGAGGTGACATGGCACTCTCCGATTCGCTTGAAAAATCTCTCTCTCTTCCTTTTAAACTCATCTCCTTCCCTCCACACTCTGTTGAATTTTGAAGAACACTTGAAGATTTTTCTGCAGAATTCTACAATTTTCGTTTTCTTATTTTTATCATATCTCTCTCATACGAACTCAAAATAAATCGATTCAAAAAATAAAATTGTTGGTCTCGAAGAGAGCTACAAACCCCAAGCATTTCTAGAGGCAGATGACTTTGCCATTTTTCTCAGCTGATCCATTTTCAGTCCGTGGTCAAGGTTGTCATTTCAACTCCTTCTTTTTCAATTTCATCTTTGATCATCTCTTGATTCTTACTATTTGATTGATGAAATTTGTTGAGAAGTATGTTAGATCACATGCTAGGGTTGTTTGATCATTTGTTAATTGAGATTTAGCTTTGTGATTTGTTTTGAACATATATGTGCTAAACTTGATTTTGTTTGAAATTGATTCTAGAAAATTTATATATGATATGTCTCATATTATTTTCTAGGTTTTATTTCATGATCTAAGAACTAGGTTTTTAGTGTGATATATTGAATATTCATACCTTTATTCTTATTGATTTACATGTCTTGATTTCTAGATAATCTTGTGATTGTGTGTTGGAAGCATATTCTAGATTGTCATTGAACATGTACATTTTGCTTGATTGATCATCTAGCTTAATTTGTTTGTGTTTGCATCACTTGCATCACTTTAGATCATAGCCTTGCATTATGTTGAAGTCTCTAGCAAAGTGAGTGAAGCTTTGTGGATAGAGCAAGGAAGTCTTGATTAGAGTCGGGAGGACTCAGATAATCAAGCAAGGAAGTCTTGTCTAGGGTCGGGAGGATCCGGATAGGCAAGCAAGAAATCTTCCTAGAGACGTGAGCGTCTTGTATAGGAAGTTGCTTTCTAGAGGTGTAGGATACATCTCGGATAGGAAGTAGGCTTGGTGATTCACTAGCCCGAGGGTAGATTAGGAGTTGATAGCTTGAGCGGATATCATGAGTTATAGCTTGAGTGTGTAAGTCCTTTTTCACATAGTTGATTGCTTTGCCAGTGGTTGTGGTATCAACCCGTGGATGTTTCCTCTTTGAGGTTTTACCACGTAAAAACACTTGTGTTCATTTTTGCTTTTACTTTTCTTTATCTTCCATATCCTTCATTGATTGCATATCTTGTAAATTGATTAACTCTTGTATAAGTGAAATCAATTAATTTGTCAAATTTAATCAAGTGTGCATTTTCATTGATATGTTCCGCATTATTTTTAAATTGGAAGAATTTGGAGCCTATACCTATTCACCCCCCCCTCTAGGTATATTTCACTACTACTTAAGGGAAATTTCAACCAGCCTTGGAAGGAAGGATGAATGGGTAGTGATTGAAGGAGATTGGGGTCATTCAGTGCATATTGGGGTAACTGAGTATTCGGTCCCCACCCAATTCTCCCCAAAAGATAAATGGAGCACCGGTGTTCTTTCTACTGAATCCAGGGGAATTCTCCAGAAGATCCAGGATAGGTGTTATACGAACATGAAGTACCCTTCCTGTGACGCCTTTGAAGGAGTCCGACTAGAAAGGTATCTGAGGATATCTGTCGCTGATCCAGGTAAGTGACTATGCCCTTATATATATATATATATATATATATACATTTTTTTTAATCACTTCTTCTCTTGCAGTTTTGGCTACTCCTCTCATATCATCCCTTCCTACTTCTTTAGGGACAGTATTCACGGAGCCATTTCAAGCCCGTTCTCCTATTCCTTCTCCTCCCGGCGTTAGTACCGCATCCGGGTCTCAACTGCCTGCGTTTACTACTCCTCTTGCTTTGTTGGGGTTGCCATCCCGCTCTCAAGTTTCCCCTCATATCAAGATACCAGTACGTCCTTCTTTGGGCGAGATACTGGCAAGGGTTGCTAAAGCCAAGGTCACTCTCGCCTCTATCCCGAAAAAGGCTCCTCCTGTTTCTCTTAGCAAGCCTGCTGCTTTTTCTCCTCCTCCTCTTCCTCATACTACACCTATCAAGCGCCCAGCCAAGGCGGAGAAAGAGAGCTCTTCTCCTGCCAAGACCATCCCTTCCCCTGATCTTCCCTTTGAGTTGGGGTCGTGAGATTATAGCCAGGAGGAGATCGTTGCTAAGTTTATTGCTGCCTGTCTCGGTGGAGGCCTGCAAACGATGTCCTCCATGCCAACAGACGTCCTGGCTACCAAAGGGGCTGCCTTGCTCGCTGAGGTATGGACCTTAACCTTTCTTGCTTGTTAGGTATGACTTTCTTTAAGGTATTTATGTTGGGGATAATGCCATAAGAACATGAAAATATAAATAAACGAGTCCTAAAATAATCTAGAGGGGGGGTGAATAGATTTTTAATCACCTATTACCAATTTTCGTGATTAGTCAATATTCAATGAACAACCCCTAACTAGTCAAAGAAAACAAGCAAGTGTAAAATGCGGAAAGTAAATAACACTTGTGTTTTTACGTGGAAACCCACACGGGAAAAACCACGGGCTGTTATGTGCACCACACACGAACCTTAATCCACTAATTGTAAAGGCAATTACAACCTAGGTTGACCACGTCAAACCTCACACGGTTACTAATCTACCAATACAACCCGCAGGCCTTCAAAAGTGAATCTAGTCCAATGCTTGCAATCTACCAATGGTAAATACAAGACTTGTCTCTAAAGTGAAGAGATAACACAACCTATGGTGAATATATGCAATATTCAAGATGCTAAAATGCAAGGTTAGACATTCAAGCTTATCTAGGCATGGATGAACATGTTAGGCATTCCTAGATATCATTTTGCTAGATGACATGCATATAACAAAGCTAAATGAGCACACAAAGTCCTATATGCTATATCTACCACAAGCAACTCACAAAACACAATAAATAAACTATCTTGAAAACATTCAAGTCATAAAGAAGCAATCTTGAGACAAGACAAGTCATAAAAGAGCAATCTTGTAGAGCAAGAACATATAAAAAGATGTAGATGATATTCTAACTACAAGTCAAGTGAGAATGAGGAAAACCCATGAGAAAAACATACCTAGATGATGCTAGATGATGAATGAACCATGAAAGGATGATGGGTTTTTGGTTTTGATTTGGAAAGATCAAATCTTGGAAGCTTTTTCTTTGAAGACACTCTAAAACTCTCTCTAGTTGATTTGAAACTCAAAACCCACACAAAGGACTAGAGAAAAGGATGTATTTATAGAGATGAGTGTGAGAATGTGAAAGGTCACATTTTTTAAAAGACCATCAGCCCATCGACTGCTGTCGGTACCGCTTCAAGAGCTGCAACGGTACCCAACCGCTGCGGAAAAGAAGGCAGCGGTTAGACAGCGGTAGACACTGTCCGAAAAAACCGCTACGAGGAAATTGGCAACGGTCCGGGAGCGGTAGCCACTGTCCGTGAACCGCTGTCATACCGCTGTGAGGAAATTGGCAGCGGTCCGAGAGCGGCCAGAGGAACCCAAAAAGCTCTAAAAGAGATTTCATGCAATTTTTCAAGGCCAATAGACAAGGCAAAAACAAATAGGCTACTATAGAGAGATCATGCATGAAAAGAGCATATGCAACACCAATAAACACACATCAAAATATAAATGCAAGGAAAGTGTGTGTGTGCAATCTAAATCTCTTCAAATTAGAGTTAAGTCAAGAATCTACCTTCCTTGAAGCTCTTGATTCCACAATGAGGATTTCCTCAAACCTAAGCTACCTTTACACAATGAACCCCATTGTGGTTTTGTCAACGAAATGAGCCAATTAAAAATGAGGCACTTATAGAACACATGTTGTTATTCTTCTTGTTGAATAAATTAGATTGACATTCTACATTTGTGTGCATTTAATGTTATTAATATTGTATTAATAACATAAAATTCCATGATTATTAAATGTAATATTAAATATAGTGTATAAGTCGTTATATACATGAGGATTATGTTTAATATTATAATCTTAATTATCTGTAATTGATAATTAAAGTTGGGATCTTTAATTAATTAAAATTACTAGTACGGTTCATTCCCATTAAGAATGGAACAGTTTTATCCGAACTGTTGATGTGGTGACATTAGAATGAAGGTACTTTGTATAATAAGATTATACAAGATGTGGGCACAATAAATTGGAATCTTTAATAATCTCCGTCTTGAAATAAAGTATTCCCTTTTATCAATCAGATGGTCATATATGGAACGATCTTAATCATGAGTATTTAACAGACTCATACTTATAGAGTTGTGTCTTTTGACTTACTCAGTATGGTTTGCTCTAATTGCCAAACCTAAAACCTTGTATCTTGGAGACATGATAATATACTTAGCTGGGAATGATAATATACAAGATGGAATCCATTCCTTCTTAATTGAAGTAGACAAATAGTTCTCTTGAGTAAATGATTCGAGTCTTGAACGATAGAGCGCTCAATTTATGATAAGGTCATAAATAATTGTTCATTAGAGAATCACGGGCACTCAAGGATAAAGACGTAATTGACGGATTTGAACCCAGCTCATATTACGAACTGTTTATGGAGGATTGATCTATATGTAATGATTATATCAATGGACTGTTCGATTCCTATTCGAGTAATTAGTTCTATAATGACAAGAGTGCCGTGAGAATATAGAAGCATTTTCAAAAAGGTAGTTTTATTTTATAATGGTAGTTCATTCCTTTGGCTTGAAAAACACAAGACAAGAAGAGTTCTTGTTTTGAGAAACACAAGTTCTTAACAAGAGAGAGTGATAACAAAAGAGAAAAATTATTTTTAAGATCTAAGCCTCTAAAGAATGTTGTGAGAGTGTCTCTCAATATTTTTCCAGTTGTTTCAAGTGTTGAGTACACAACAAGTATAGAAATTCGAGAGTCGAATTTTTCTATTCAATACCGAGACACCAACTCGTCGGTTCTTTGATGTTGGAGATTCAATGTGGAAAAACTTGGTTCGAGGGAATCACAAAGATTCTACAGTGGAGGAATTCAGTTCGAGTGAATCACGGAAAGTCTACAAGGGTAACGATTTCTTTCCATACTATTTATATTAAATATTAGAATCAATATAATTACAACGAGCCGGCTAAAACGTTTTTTGTTTTTACAAAAATTTTTAAAAACCGGGTCGTTGCCCTTCCGCTAGGCAGATACCGATTCCAGTTCCTGGAACCAACAATTGGTATCAGAGCCACATTGTAATTTATATTGATTTTAATATTAAAATTGATTCCGGTAGTAGGCACTTTGCATTAAATGTGATTTAATGGTTATTTTTTATTCATGTGATGAATGCTAAATAAAAATGATTTTTGGTCGTTAATTATATGGTTCCTTTGGATTTTATGTTTTATCGCTTCTTCAATTTTTAGATAAAAAATTGTAAACCTGATGGGGTATAGGAATTTTTGTAAACTGTGAGATTGAAGAAGATGGTGTAATCAACATATCGATGAGATTGGATCGCATCATGGAGGAAAATTACAACAAGACCAATTTTGTAATTTGATTAATTTTTTTTTTTTTTTGGGTTGTAATTTAAATATCCAAAGGAACTTGGCCAAAATTCATTTGGTTTTTATTTTGCTTTTTCATATTATTTTTATGCGATCATTATATAATATGTTCATGCATATAACATGTCATCTTAGTTAGTAAGTGCCTACTGGAATCGTCATAACATGACATGCTTACATATTCTATTCTAAAACTGTTTTAGATTAGAAAATGTTTTATAATTTGTTATAATTGTTATTATTACATAATATTGGATATTTTGTAATTGAAATGCATCAAGTCAAAATATTGAGTGGGAGAGGGTAATATAACGATATTACCCATGGTCTCCACCATTAGTACAACACCGTGAGATTTAAATGGCACCTCAAGACGCTTTGATTTCGTCCCCCTACGGATGGTGTCCATTTGAGCCAATAACAAGGATGTCTTCCATGCGATAAGATTTTTAGATGTGTTTCAAAATTGACCTACCCTATGGCGGCAATTTTTGAGTTAAGTCGAAAAAATCTGAAATGGTGGGTTACACTCAAAAGATGTAATTAAACTTGTTAATAACAATCTTGACCAAATCCAACTATGGTTATTAAAAGTTGAAAATATGAGATATTTTGATTTAACTTTTATCATTGATATTATTACATAATATTAGATATTTTGTAATTAAAATACAGCAATTCAAAATATTGAGTGGGAGAGGGTAATATGACAATATTACCCATAGTCTCTACCATTAGAATAACATCGTGAGATTTAAATGGCGCCTCGAGATGCTTTGATTTCGCCCTCCCTATGAAGGGTGTCCATTTGAGTCAATAGCAAGGTTGTCTTCCATGCGATAGGATTTTTACATGTATTTCAAAATTGACCTACCCTATAGCGGCAATTTTTGAGTTAAGTCTGAAAAATCTGAAATGGTAGGTTACACTCAAAAGATGTAATTAAGCTTGTTAATTACAATCTTGATCAAAGTAAATGGTGGTTAATGAAAGTTGAAAATATGAGATATTTTGATTTAACTTTTATTGATTGAGAAAGTCTTAATTCAATTGTCAAATGCATGACCTATCCTACGACGACACGTTATTTGTGAAAATTGAATTATCATGGTAAATGAGTAAATAATTTTTCTGTATTTTTTTTACATGCACCATGCATCATATTTACATTACCAAAGTTTATATATGTATTGTGCACACATATTAAATATGAATGATTATTATTTAATTTCAGCAAACCAAACATGTCCAATCCAATAATCAAGATACTCGCTACTGAAACATTGACCGGTGAAAATTTTGTCAAATGGAAAAGTAACATGAACATCGTGCTTGTATGTGAAAACTTCAAGTTCGTCCTGACGGAGGAATGTCCTCCACGCCCTAACGCCAAGTCATCAGCAAATGTTGTTGAAGCATATGACCGTTGGCAAAATGCCAACAACAAAGCCCGCTGCTACCTATTAGCAGGCATGTCAGACGTGCTTAGATGTAAGCATGAAACAGTTGAAACCGCAAAAGGGATTATGGACTCCCTACAGGAAATGTTTGGGCGCCCTTCTGAACAGTCTCGTCACGAGGCTGTAAAGGCGCTTATGAACGCCAGAATGAAAAAGGGTACTTCTGTCCGTAAGCATATGCTCAAAATGATTGAACACATTAATGAGGCAGAAATACATGGCGCCAATATCGACGAAGCCACATAGGTGGGGATGATTTTAGAAACACTATCCCTTAACTTCCTTCAATTTAAAAGCAATTATTTCATGAATAAATTGAAGTACAACATGACTCAGTTGCTTAATGAGCTTCAAACCTTCGAATCCATTTCGAATGAAAAAGGAGGTGAGGCAAATGTTGCAGAAGCTACAACTTCCTCTTCTGGAAAGTCCAACAAGAGGAAGAATAAGAATAAAGGAAGTGGCAAGTTAAAAAATAAAAAGGGCAATTTCAAGGCTAAGAAAAACAACAACAACAACAACAAAGCTAAGAGCTCTGACAAAAAGGCCAAAGTAAAGTGTTTCCACTGTGGTATAGATGGTCACTGGAAGAGGAACTGTAAAAAGTACCTCGAAGAGCTCAAGATCAAAAAGAAAGGTAAATCAGATTTACTTGTTCTAGTAGCTTGTTTAGTTGAAAATAATATGTCTTCATGGATAGTTGATTCAGGTGCGACTAACCATGTTTGTTGTTCCATGTAGATGTTTGATTCTGTAATAGAACTAGCTGATAGGGACTTGACACGCACGGGACAGTTCTACAAACTGTGGTAAATGAAAGGACGTGCGAGTGTTTCTACCCTTTTGCAAGTATACGAATCGTTGGCCACGTATAGTGGTTACGAGTAAGGGTTTCGTTCCCATGAGGAGGTTGGTACACGTAAGTTGGTTCTACATCTTATGTTATAGACAAGCTATTTACACTAATTACAAGCAAGAAAAGTAAAGGAGATGGTCACAAGCAATTATCTAAACTAAGATGGCTAAGATGGAGAATTAATGCTATGCGTATCCTATGGTTAAGGATACGTAAACTCTATACTACAACTACAACTAAAAAGGTATGAACACAAGACAATTAATTAATCCAAACTAATTAGATGGCAATAAAGCAAATAAGTAAACTAACCACTAAATCACTAGGATTAAATTACACTAAGATCTCATTTAATCAATTACAACTAAGTTACACTACATAACTACAACTAACTAAACTAACTAATTCTTGCAAGGTTATGCAAGAGCAAAGATAAATGAAGAGGGATATTATCAATTGAACACAATTAAGCACACTAGTTCTATGGCATAGGTAATTCAACAACTACCACTCTAAATATTATCAACTATGATTATAGAATGACAATAATAGAGGGATTACACCCTAGAACATAAGAATTAGTTAATAAGCATGGACATGCAATTACTAACCAAGTCTTCTCCAATATAGCTAATCAAATGTTATTAATAAAGATTACATGTTACTAATTCGTCAATCAACAACATGCATCCATTCAATTTAACTCAATTCAACATTCAATAGCTCAAGATGGATATATAAAAGTAAGATCAATCAATTACAATATTAAGTCATATGAAAATCAATCCCTCAATATAGAGATTATTTTACACATACATGTTACATGAATCACAAATAATGGAAAAGAAGTAAGAGTAAGAAGTAACCACAAGATGGTAAGCTTCTTGTCTTCAATGAAGCTCCAAGTCTACTTCTTCCAACTATGAAGTTCACATGCAACAAGTAGTGAGTTTCTAGGTTATCTAAGCTATTCTAGGATAAGTTTAGGCTATTGTAGGCTAGTTTAGGGTTTTGTTTGGATATTAGAGAAAGTGTTTTAGGTTACAAGAGGATGTATATATGTAGGGAACTGTTTTGTGGAAGGTTTGGATGAAATATCCTCAAGGTCGGTCATCCTCGCGGGTTCAGGACCCCTGTTTTCACGGGTTAATTCCCTCTGACGGAGCTTACGGTAATTTCTGGAAGTTGGCTGTGAGTTCTGACCTTCTGGACCGCGAGATTGTTCCAGCGGCATGAAACCACTGAGATTCAGCGAGTTTGGATGTCTTTGGAGCGGGAATGAAGCCGCTGGAATGAGCTTGCAAGCTTAGCTTGGCTATGGAGTTTGGAGGATTTGGTGGAGAGTGAAACTTCAGCATGGGAGACTCAAAGTGGTGGCAAACTGACCGGAAGGAGACCGGCTACCGATCTGGGCAGAAAACCATCGGAAAAACCATCAGAAAGTGGTCAAAAAATGCCGTGTTGCAAGTCGGGTCTGAACCGGGTCTATCGCGGGTCGGGTTGACCCGAATAGAGCAAGAAGACGACCTAACGTCATGTTGACGTCAGACATGACGCGGCTCCTCCTAAAACGACGCCGTTTGCACTGGTGATGTGGCGCTCTACTGTGCTTTGCTCGGCGTTTTACAGTTTATACCCTTGATCTTTCCCTTATTCACAGAATCTTCAATCCTTTCCCAAATATTTAGCTTTTGCCCCTAATTTCTCCACAATTACACAATTGCCTCTAAATTTCCCTAATTACCTGAAACACTTATTTACACCCTATTAAATACACAGAAATGCTCGAAAACGAATACAAAAGATAGGAAAAGAGAGCGCTAAATGAGAACATTTATAGCTCAATCAAACCCCCAAACCTAACTTTTGCTCGTCCTCGAGCAAAACAAAACAAAAATATAAACAAAACATGCTAAGTAAAAATAAACATAAACTAAGCTAATCCACTTTCGTGGGAGAAACAATGGCACTTAGCACGTGCCATAAGCCTTTTAAACCTCTAGGTGCCCCTAGTAGGAGGAGTGAAGTCTCCTGAGGGTTTATCAGATACGATACCCATAAAAGCAACTCTACAATTCAATAATGAGATGCAACAATATACATACAAACAAAAACTTCATGCAAGCTAAGCATCTTAAATTAAGACTAGTAAAATTTCAGTTTCATTAAAACAACACATGATGCCAGTTTGCCAACACTCGGGATGTCTTCGATCTATGAATCAATAAACTAATCGCCTAGGGGTGAATTCACCTTGACTTCTATATCTCACGAATTCAGCTCTTTCTTCTCTCAGAGTCTTAGGCAATCTCTCACCAACCACATGCGTTCTTGGAAGTTATGTACACAAAATTCAAATTCAACGCATGTGAATATATAAAACAATGCACTTTATCGTGAATGATCTCATGAATGAATTGATGCACCAAGAACGTGGAGAGAACATGTTTTGACTCGTATTCCCAAGCTAGACTTCTAAAAGATTAGCTAGGGCTTCCCTTTGGTTAAAATGGGGTCATGGGTGATTTTTGATGAGTGGAATGAATTTAATGGAAATCTCAAGATGTTGATCAATTTAACAATGATATTCTACTAGCTCATTATTCATATGTCTACAAGCGTCTAGGCTAAGATTAACATTTTGATGATTGTGCTAATTGGTACTCAATTCGAGTATTTAGTCAATTAGGTACTATGGCTTTAAGCATTTTTATTTTGAACACTTTTATAGTTTAGCCTCTATATTGCACATTATCTATCATCGCTTGAGTACACGCTATTTACAGATTAAGCTAATCATTTATAATGAAATTTCCCTTAAGTAGTAGTGAAATATACCTAGAGGGGGGGTGAATAGGTATAGGCTCCAAATTCTTCCAATTTAAAAATAATACGGAATATATCAATGAAAATGCACACTTGATTATATTTGACAAATTAATTGATTTCACTTATACAAGAGTTAATCAATTTACAAGATATGCAATCAATGAAAGATATGGAAGATAAAGAAAAGTAAAAACAAAAATGAACACAAGTATTTTAACATGGTAAAACCTCAAAGAGGAAACATCCACGGGTTGATACCACAACCACCGGCAAAGCAATCCACTATGTGAAAAAGGACTTACACACTCAAGCTATCACTTATGATATCCGCTCAAGCTATCAACTCCTAATCTACCCTCGGGCTAGTGAATCACCAAGCCTACTTCCTATCTGAGATGTATCCTACACCTCTAGAAAGCAACTTCCTATCTAAGACGCTCACGTCTCTAGGAAGATTTCTTGCTTGCCTGATGCAGTAAAATCTGTGTTCAATTTACTAAGAAAGTTCGTTCACTAGGATCGGCGATTCTATCGGTCAAAGCCAATTAATCTAGCAAGGATTACTCTAAGTGCGAAGAAACTAAATTGCATAATGCTTTGCTTTGGAAATTTGTTTAATTCTAAAATTAACCTAAATTATGACTACTTGAACTAAAGACTAAAATCGAATCAAATCAAAACAAAGATCACACACAAGGGATGAATATATGGAGATAAATACTAGGGAATCGATGCACCTTTCTTAGACACTCAATGCTCTCAATCAGTCTCAATAAACACTTCAATAAAGTTTAGGTCTTGTTTTGATAAACAATTAAGAACGAATCTCTTTCCTACCACTTGCACAAAGGCCATGTATCAAGTGATAGTAACGAAATCCTTTAGAACAAAACTCTAAGCCAAATCAATGCAACAAGGCCATGCAAACATTAACTTTCAAAATCTATTAAGCTTATGATCATGGTTTAAATGGAAAAGGCCATTCACATCTAAACCTTAATCTCATGGATAAACTAAATCACAAACCCATATCAATTGAGGCCACAAAATAATATGAATAAGTAATGTAGAGCAATTAATTCAATAGACAAGACTAAAACCCAATTGATTAACAAAAGATAGACTAATTGATTACATAGAGTTGTCCAAAATTGGTTACATCAATCCCCTAATAAAGGTTTAGTTACACATCAATGGAGAGAATAAAAACATAGAAGAGATGTAGAGAAAACCCATATTTATCTTGATAGCTTCTTGGCTAGAAATCTCCTTCTTCTTGCTTCCAAGAATCCTCCAAGGATGGATGATGTGAATGAATAAATGAATGGAATGAATGAATGTGAAAGAATGGTGTTTTTGGGTCTAATCCCCTTGTGGTGGCTCTCCCTCAAAATAAGATATCAATTTCTATATATAATCCTCTCAAAAATAGGTTACTTGCTGTCCCAAACGAACCAAATTTACGAATTACCACTGCCCAGGTCGCTGCCCAAGCAAGTTTCCTCCACAACCGCACAAGAAGCAGACTTGTTCTGTTCTGGCTCGCTGCCCAGGCAAGTTGCACGGGGGGCGGTCTGGGCCGCGGTAAACATTTTAGGCCTGACCTTTGGTTACTAAATTGGTCATAACTTCTTCTAGGAATATCGGAATTGTGATCCGAAAATTGCGTCGGAAACTAGACTTCCGGGGCTTTCAATCCATAGGTGGTAGGACACACAATTCAACCGGAGCTGAGAGATATGGGCCCCGCAACATAGAGGTTCTGCATTGGCCGAAAATCATCTTTTCATTGTTTCTTCCAATTTGCTCCTTTTCTCCATCTTTTGATTCCTTTTCTTCCAAAATAAGATTTAACACCACTAGAATGGAATGGACCTACACATGCTCAACAAACACATTAAACAACCTAATTTACTCAAGAAAAAAGCATAAATAATAGGAATTCGGGGCCTAAAACATGTATAGAAATGAACCGATCATTGCCTATCCGGATCCTCCCGACCCTAGATAAGACTTCCTTGCTTGATTATCCGAGTCCTCCCGACTCTAATCAAGACTTCCTTGCTCTATCCACAAAGCTTCACTCACTTTGCTAGAGACTTCAACTTAATGCAAGGCTATGATCTAAGTGATGCAAGTGATGCAAACACAAACAAATTAAGCTAGATGATCAATCAAGCAAAATGTACATGTTCAATGACAATCTAGAATATGCTTCCAACACACAATCACAAGATTATCTAGAAATCAAGACATGTAAATCAATAAGAACAAAGGTTTGAATATTCAATATATCACACTAAAAACCTAGTTCTGAGATCATGAAATAAAACCTAGAAAATAATATGAGACATCATATAAACATTTTCTAGAATCAATTTCAAACAAAATCAAGTTTAGCACATATATGCTCAAGAGAAATCTCAAAGCTAAAACTTAATTGATAAATGATCAAACACCCCTAGCATATGATCTAACATACTTCTTAACAAATTTCATCAATCAAATAATAAGAATCAAGAGATGATCAAAGATGAAATTGAAAAAGAAGAAGTTGAACAATCAACCTTGACCTCGTACTAGAAATCAGGCTGCTGAGAAAAATGACGAAGTCAGCTCCCTCTGAAAATGCTTGGGTTTGTAGCTCTTCTCAAGACCAACAATTTTTGCTTTTGAATCGATTAATTTTGAGTTCGTATGAGAAAGTTATGATCAAAATAAGAAAACGAAAATTGAAGAATTTCTGCAGAAATTTCTCTAAGTGTTCTTGAAATCTTCAACAAGTGTGGAGGGAAGGAGATGGGTTTAAAAAGAGGAGAGAGAAGGATTTCAGGGGCCAATCAACATGAGCCACGTCACCCTCCCGTGGGGGGTGCGTGAGGCTCATGGGGGCAGAGAGCCCCTCTGGCCATGAGCCTCACGGCCTCCCTCACGGCGTGGGCAAGGTGGCTCACGGCCTCCCACACCTCTCTCACGCACTCTCCGGTTCTTCAGCCATATCTTGGGCATCTGAACTCCGATTTCGAATCTGTTTTTGGATTACGAATCGTGACTCCTTCATGCATGAAAAATATAAAACTTTGAAAAATGGTTGAGAAATCATCTCTGAAAACGATGATGAAGTCAACTCAACGAATGAGAATGAAAAGTAGAATAGTCACATTGTTTGGACTCGAAACCTTATGAATGAGTAACCGAAACGACCGGAACTCAATAAGGTATGAAATAAGAACATGTTCAAGTCCTAAACACAAAATACACAAACAAATAAACACATATTCACACAAGCATGCCATATCAAAGAGATAGTCACAAAGCATGCAATTCTACAATGTTTATCTATTAAAGAACAATGCATGAGCATACTATAAAGTGTGTGAATGTGTTATACCAAATGTTTGAACCACGATGCAGGGACACACATGTATGAATTGTGTGTGTGTGCGCTAACGCCTTGCAAGTGGATGGAAGTCAAGATATACCTTTGATGCTTTTCACCTCTTGAAGACGACATTTGCACTAGACATTGCTCTTCACCTTTTAAGCTTCCTTTCTTCAAAGAACATCTTAAGCAATAACTAATACAAATATAGAGCATTTTGCAATCAAGCCAATACAAATCATAAACCTTACATATAACTTATGCAAAACTATGATCAACAACTAAAGATTTCATGTGAATGATGTGTATGGATATATGTGGTGATGAAATGAATGGTTTGTGTTTGGCCTCAAATTTGACAATTGGAGCACACATTCATAAGGACAGTGTTTGAGTAATGGAGTTAAGCGCACACATGCCTAGAATCATATCTGCTAGACTTTCTAACAAGGGAATACAAGCCGCACAAGCAGTCCACCATTTTCATGTTCATGGCAATCAATACTAAATGCTTTGTGAATGAGATCTCAATGCAATCCTAGTTTTGAAAAGTGCTCTTTAAGAATAGAATGGAATACCCTCTCAAATGATTGTTAAGGCTCAATGTCTTACACGGGTAGTCTCCACAATTCTCCTAGGAACAACAAGTCTAAGATTCATTTACCTCAACATCCACGTATTGGCACTAAACATGCATATTTATAGTGGTGCAACAGCTTAGATGGCATACAAACTTGTCATAACTTAGATTTCAAAGCAAGTATGACATGTTCCTATTGGTATACACAAGTAGACAACCCAAAACACAAAATTTTGACAAAATTTTTCAGAGATTTGAAAATTTTTCCTAAACCCATATATCTAAAAATAACACGACAAAAATTGTTCCCACACCCCCAAACCTAAACCAAACATTGTCCCCAATGTTGAAAAATTTGAAGAATATAGACAATGAGTTCATGATTTGGAAATCCGGGCACAAAACATAATAATACATATGTACAACTAAACACAATTAAAAACAAAAATAACAAAAATACCATGTGAAGAAGTTTCTAAAAATAGAGGAAAACATTTCAAGAAAAACTGTCAACTTTTGAATTCAAACAACGTCTGCGTTTCAATGCACATTTTCAAAGCTACTCCATAAAACTTGCTAAAATTTTGACACAAGAATATAGACATGCAAATGAACACTTTTCATTAAGAAAACATTTCAAAATTCAAATCGAAAAAATGTGCAAACAGACGTTGAAAATAGATCACGTGCAGAATTTTGAAAACAGGGCATGTTCATGACCTTCGGTCGAAGAAATACTCATAACTTTTAAACCGCTGCCTAGAAATTTACGTTCTTTATACCGTTGGAACCATATCGAAAAAAAGATGAACACAGCATGGGCAGAAAAATTTATTTCTTCACCGATTAGTACAGTTTTCAAGAAACATTTTGCCTCAAAAATTCAAAACAGGGCATCTTCACAAGGTTTGAAAAACAACAACAAAAACAAAAATAAAAATACAAAAACAACATATATAAACAATCCTAATATCTACAACTAACATGTAAACACATATACAATACTAAGTATGCACCATTAATCATATCACAACCACCAATCCTAGTCACTAGGCAAAAACAACCAATTCACACCCTTAAGCTAAACATGATATATTAACTTTGAAGTAAAAGCTTAAGAGTAAGAGATTGGACCTTCGATTTTGCATTCGTAGGATGGTGTGGCTTCGTGGTATGGTGTGTTGTGCATGGTGTGTGCCGCGGCTTTGTTCCCGCTGGTTTATTCCCGCGGCACGAAGTCGCGGTGATTCCTCCAAATGATGCCGCGGCTTCGTGTCTTCTGGCTAGTGGGTTATGTCACACGGGCTCTTCTCGCAGACAACTCTCTGAAATCCTCTGCGAGATTTGATTCCCTATTCTGCGGGTTTATTCCCGCGGCATGAAGTCGCGGACTTCCTCTAGAGCATTCCGCTGATTCTGGTTCTTCTGTCCAGTGGGCTGTTGCTTACTAATTTGAATTCGCAGCGAATCTTGGAGCTTTCCTGCGAGTTCATACATGTAGCAAGGCGAGCACTTTCCCACGAATCTGAGGTCGCGGTGAACTCCGTGAGTTCTTTCCTTCTACTCCGCTGGTTCTTTCCCATAGCTATATCTTGCGCAAGGGTTCAAGAGAACCCCGTGACTTTGTTGGGCGGGCTCATTCCCTCGGAATTGACCCACGGTAGGCTTTTCTAGCCTAACAGCTCTTCTCTTGATTCCACGGCCTGCACACACAAAATTCACACCAAAAACACCACAAGCATATGCTATACAAGTTTATAAGTAAGGAGTCTAAACCCCCAAACCTATCTATTTACATGCATCTCATAGCACATTTGCAATATGGTGAGTGGATAAATAAAAAGACTTAAGACTCTAAAAACAAAACTAATTCTAAAAATAACAAAAGACCTAAAAATGAGCTTCCTCTAGAAGCTATAGCACAATAATATGCTAGCATACATCAAAAATGTTCATACGTGTAATGAGACACGTAATTCACTCGAAAAGCAATCATGCAATTTATGGAAGCTAGAAGGTGTATCTAAATTAACATGACTTTCATCGTGGTTCTTCACTACCCATACCTTACCACCAGGTGTGTCATTCCTTGCAACGAAAGGAGACTCCTTGGATTGGTCTAGTTTGTCCTTACAGATCCAAACTTCCCTAACTTTTCTCACTCTCCTCCTAAGCATGCTTCTATTTTTGCAATATTCAACGTATTTGGCACATTGTGCCTTTTTGTGACCCCTAATATGGCAAAAATAACGTGTAGGAGCAAAGTTCGAAAGACTACCTTTGTTGTCTTTCGCCGTTGCTTCGGCTTGCTTGTGGACAACCTTCGGAAGGCTTGCTCCACTTTGGGTAGTGCGGGGCTTCTTGGTTGATCTTCGCCTTGACCCCCTCCTTTTTCAAAGCCTTGACTGGAAGTTTGGCTTTGTCCAACTCCACGATGTAGTCACATATCATGACTTGTGCTACCTTCAAGGCATGGTCCTTCTTGACGAGTTCCTCACTCATAGACTCCAATGCCTTGTCCTTCCTTTCGGCTTCCATTTGCATCATTCTTGCTTTCCGAGCGAAATCTTGTTCTTGTTCTTCCACCAATAGGGAGAGCTCTTTTGTTTTCTTCTTTTCTGAGTCTCTCTCCTTCTCAAGCATATCGGCCTTAAGTATGTAGTCTACATTAAGACTTATCAACTCTGCAATCTCCTTGACCAAGTCCACTTCTTTTCCCTCCTTTTCTAGCCTTAGATCTTCTTCGAACTTGAGTAAGACTTCACCAAGGTCGCCTTCCGAGCTAATTGAGGACTCGACTAGTTGAGTCGCCTCTTTCCTTCCCTTTCTTGCCTTAGCTCCTCTTCAATTCTTAGCTCTTCTTCAACAGTGAGACAAGAGAAAGGGCTGGTTGCCTTGTGGAGTTATTGTGGCTCTTCCCTTGCTTGTTCTTGGGAGCCCTTCAGACATTGTTCCAACCGAATTCTACACCTTTCTGTGCATTCTTCTATGTTAAGTAGCCGTTGGTCAACTCTATATTGGTATGCTTCTTCATCAAAGTTTCCCCATTGGTGGTTCCATTCTTGATCTTTGTTTGCTTGAGTGTTGTAGTATTCGTACAGATACATGGATGGTACTTCTTCTTCCCCCGGCCATTGCTCTTCTTGCGGACCAAAGTTCGTGTGTCCATTCCACCCTAAAGGTGGATAAACCGTAGCCGGTGGTTGCCTAAAGTGAGAATTGAAAGTGTCCACTTTCCTACTCAAGTCGGCCATTTGAGTGATCAAAGCCGAATTACTACCTTCCATGTTGATTGAAAATCTGAAACAACCAAACAACACACGATCAAATCGAACAAGATAGATTATGAACAATAAAAATAAAAATAAAAATAACAAAAATGACTAAAAATGACTAAAACAAAGAATAGACCTACAAAACGTATACTATGCCTCCCCAGCAGCGGTGCCAAAAACTTGACATGCACGGGACAGTTCTACAAACTGTGGTAAATGATAGGACGTGTGAGTATTTCTACCCTTTCGCAAGTATACGAATTGTTGGCCACGTATAGTGGTTACGAGTAAGGGTTTCGTTCCCACGTGGAGGTTGGTACACATAAGTCAGTTCTACGTCTTATGTTATAGACAAGCTATTTACACTAATTACAAGCAAGAAAAGTAAAGGAGATGGTCACAAGCAATTATCTAAACTAAGATGGCTAAGATGGAGAATTAAAGCTATGCGTATCCTACGGTTACGTACAACTACAACTCAAAAGGTATGAACACAAGACAATTAATTAATCTAAACTAATTAGATGGCAATAAAGCAAATAAGTAAATTAACCACTAAATCACTAGGATTAAATTACACTAAGATCTCATTTAATCAATTACAACTAAGTTACACTACTTAACTACAACTAACTAAACTAACTAATTCTTGCAAGGTTATGCAAGAGCAAAGATAAATGAAGAGGGATATTATCAATTGAACACAATTAAGCACACTAGTTCTATGGCATAGGTAATTCAACAACTACCACTCTAAATATTATCAACTATGATTATAGAATGACAATAATAGAGGGATTACACCCTAGAACATAAGAATTAGTTAATAAGCATGGACATGCAATTACTAACCAAGTCTTCTCCAATATAGCTAATCAAATGTTATTAATCAAGATTAAATGTTACTAATTCATCAATTAACAACATGCATCCATTCAATTTAACTCAATTCAACATTCAATAGCTCAAGATAGATATATAAAAGTAAGATCAATCAATTACAATATTAAGTCATATGAAAATCAATCCCTCAACATAGAGATTATTTTACACATACAAGTTACATGAATCACAAATAATGGAAAAGAAGTCAGAGTAAGAAGTAACCACAAGATGGTAAGCTTCTTGTCTTCAATGAAGCTCCAAGTCTACTTCTTCCAAGCTATGAAGTTCACATGCAACAAGTAGTGAGTTTCTAGGTTATCTAAGCTATTCTAGGATAAGTTTAAGCTATTGTAGGCTAGTTTAGGGTTTTGTTTAGATATTAGAGAGAGTGTTTTAGTTTACAAGATGATGTATATATATAGGGAACTATTTTGCGAAAGGTTTGGACGAAATATCCTCAAGGTCGGTCGGTTGGTCGGTTGGTCGGTCGGTCGTCTTCGCGGGTTCAGAACCCCTGTTTTCGCTGGTTAATTCCCGCCGACGAAGCTCGTGGCAATTTCTAGAAGTTGGCCACGAGTTCTGACCTTCTGGACCACGAGATTGTTCCAGCGGCATGAAACCGCTGAGATTTAACGAGTTTGGACGTCTTTGGAGCGGGAATGAAGCCGTTGGAATGAGCTTGCAAACTTAGCTTGGCCATGGAGTTTAGAGGATTTGGTGGAGAGTGAAACTTTATCATTGGAGGCTCAAAGTGGTGGCAAACTGACCGAAAGGAGACCGACTGCTGATCTGGGCAGAAAACCACTAGAAAAACTATCTAAAAGTGGCCGAAAAACATCGGGTTGCAAGTTGGGTCTTTTGAGTTTGAACTCGGTTGGGTCGACTTGGCTAGAGCAAGAAGACGACCTAACGTCATGCTGACTTCAGGTGTGACGTGGCCCCTCCCAAAACGATGTTGTTTGCACTGGTGACGTGGTGCTCTGCTATGCTTTGCGCGGCATTTTATAGTTTGTACCCCTGATCTTTCCCTTATTCACAGAATCTTCAATCCTTTCCTGAATATTTAGCTTTTGCCCCTAATTTCTCCACAATTACACAATTGCCTTTGAATTTCCCTAATTACCTAAAACACTTATTTACACCCTATTAAATACACAGAAATACTCGGAAACGAATACAAAAGATAGGAAAAGGGAGTGCTAAATGAGAACTCTTATCCTGAAAATCCGTCGAGGTTTTCTCGGGATAACCTGGGCCACGATGTACGGGGTGCACCGCAGCCGGGTCATGAGGGTAAGGAGAGGAGATGGGCGTTTCCGGCTCCGATACTGATTTCTGGTTTGTGGTACCGGGTACCATGTCAGTCGTCCCTGGTACCCTGTCCATGATACCTGGTACCTAGTCCACGGTACCCTGCCTGTCGTCCTTGGAACCCTACCTGTCGTCCTTGGTACCTGATACCTGGTCCGCAGTACCCTACCTGTCGTCCGATACCTGGTCCTTGGTACCTTACCTGTTGTCCTTGGTACCCGGTCTTCTCTTCGGTTTTCCTCTGTTGTTCCCCAATGCAAAGAGGAGTAGATGCTCATCAATAATGCGAGTGGTCGCAAAGGATGGGACCACCCGTACATGACTCTTTCCATGCTCTGATTCCTCTGGTTAGGTTCGGAACCCATCCTGGTTCTTCTAGCTAGTCCAATGGCGCTTTAAGGTCGTACTGGAGCAGACTCCCCTAGTCCCGGTGTCGAATCCTTATAAAGGGCATCAGGCTCCCTTGGGGGGAGGTGGTAGGGCTTGGTTGGTCCTCTGGTGAGTCTAGCGGGGTTCCTCTGGTTTTTGGCATGGATTTGGCCTTGCCCTACTAGCTCTGGTGGTAGATCCTCTATAGGGCTGCTCACTCCCATAGAAAAGGTACGGGGGAGCTCCTCGGCTCCCTGGTACCCCGACTCCTCTCTAGCGAGTCCAGAGGGTCTTCCCCCTTTTTTATGTGTGCCTTGACATGCAAATAGGTGGATAAGGGAGCTAGGACCAGTAGGGTCGGAGCCTAGATTCCATACATGCATAATAAAGGAGATAGAGGGGAGAATAACAATTTCTTTGTTAGAATTGGACTGGCCTAGGGGGAAAAAGCATCACATATGATCATATGCTGAAAAACCCCTAGGTAGTATCCAGTGGAGAGGGAGGCCATTCTTCATATATATTAACAAGGAGTGCTCCGGAGAGCTTACACAAGTAGCAAAGTACAACATAGATGCTCCGGAGAGCTTACAATAGTCGATAAGTAGCATAAACCAGTGTAGTATATCATCTAGGAGATAAGTAGCATGAACCAATGTAGCATGTCCGTCTTGCTAAGGAGGGGAGCTTGGGGGCTCCCTTTGGAGAGGTTCCTCCCTCTAATTCTATGTTCCCTCATGATGGTAGAGCTGTTGGAGAATACAACAAAAATAGTGGAGAAGGGGGATTTCGTGGAGGTGCCCAAAAGGAGATGGAATTTGGAGGAGGGATGTATGGGGGCTGCCCCTTTCGGAGGAGGTACCTCCCTACGTGGTAGAGGTACTGTAGAACATTCTAAAATGATGTAGGAGAGTCACTTTGTGGAGGAGGAGATAGCCATTTCGTGGTAGAGGAGCCAACCCTTGAGAAGTGCCTAGGATTTCACTTATATGGTGAGCCTAGGTGGTGATATGGAGGGCATGTGTTTGGCACACGTGGGCACATGCTTCCCACATGCAAACACACTCTTTAAGTGGTGTAAGATGTGCCACATCAGATTTAGGGCATACGTGGCGATGGTTTTGCAATGATGAGGCGCTTTGGTGGCATTTGGGTGCCTTTCCATTGGAGGGAGATGTCTAGGTGGCTTCTTGACCAAATGACCCTCACATGAGGCTGTCATAGATCCACAAATAGTGCTGGAAAGTGGTCAGAATGTTGCTGAAAGGTCACCATCAGTGGGCCCCCTTTGTCCCCCAAATTGGTGGAAAGCCTTCATGTTGTTTTTAATTCAAACCTGATGGTTCCCAATCACTTTGACCAACATTATCTCATGAAATACAGTCCATAAGACATGTGGGGGAGCTGCTCCACTTAGAGGACCCAGTACCTTGGTACCTCGGTCCCCCTATACCATGGTATCTCGTGTAAGTCTGAAGTATGGGGAATTTGTTGTAGAAGAGCTACAATAATGTCGACATGCTACCAAGAAGGGAGGATCTGGTACCTAGGTACCTCGGTACCCAAGTACCATGGTACCTAAATGTAGGTCTGATGTAATGGGGCCTTCAAGTAGAGGAGATGCACTGATGTCAATATGCTACTAAGAATAGAGGATCTGGTAGGGGACATCCCATAGGGGTGATTCGGAGGGGATCTAGTAGTGGAGCTCTTGTGGGGGAGGCCTAAAGAGAGGTCCTCCTAGTTGGATGCCTTGAGAATTCTCCTTTGGATAAATAACCTAATTTTTTGGTTAACAGAAGTCCCCCTAGCCTTTAATGTTGGAGATCTTTGGAGACGTTAGAGGCTTGTCATGAAACCACATGGAGAATTCCCGTTGAGCGGATCTAGCAAGCAACCAAAGCGGTCTAGCAAGCAATCAGAGCCACGACTTTGAATCCCTTCTTGGGGGGACAATACCCTGCCCAAGGCACCGAGGTAGCTCGTCCGAGGTACCCGGTAACTTCTAGATGCGGCGAGCAACCAAGGCCACGACTCCGGATCCCTTCTTGAGGGGACATAACCCATGCTCAAGGCATCAAGGTAGCTCGTCCGAGGTACCCGGTAACTTTTGGATGCGGCGGGCAACCAAGGCCACGACTCTAGATCCCTTCTTGGGGGGTCTCGTACCCGGCCTAAGGCATCAAGGTAGCTCTTTCGAGGTACCCGGTAACTTCTGGATGCGGCGGGCAACCAAGGCCACGACTCCAGATCCCTTCTTAAAGGGACAATACCCAGCCCAAGGCATCGAGGTAGCTCGTCCGAGGTACCTGGTAACTCTTGGATACGGTGGGTAACCAAGGTCACGACTCTAGATCCCTTCTTGAGGGGTCTCGTACCCGGCCAAAGGCATCGAGGTAGCTCGTCCGAGGTATCCGGTAACTTCTGGATGCGGTGGGCAACCAAGGCCACGACTCCGAATCCCTTCTTGAAGGGACAATACCCAGCCCAAGACATCGAGGTAGCTCGTCTGAGGTACCCGGTAACTCCTGGATACGGCAGGCAACCAAGGCCACGACTCCGAATCCCTTCTTGGGGGGTCTCGTACCCGGCCCAAGGCATCGAGGTAGCTCATCCGAGGTACTCGGTAACTTCTGGATACGGCAGGCAACCAAGGCCACGAATCCGGATCCCTTCTTGAGGGGACAATACCCATGCTCAAGGCATCGAGGTAGGGACAGGACCCTCATCAACGAATAAGGCGCTTTATCACAGACCAATCATGTTAGGATTATGCTCAATAGCAAGAGTGTAATGTTGTAATTGACAATCTTTTTCATATTAATAAAGTGGTTTCTGGTTTAACAAATCTTATAGCATTTATAGTTTAATATTATAATTGTCAAAGTAAATAATCATAAGGTCTAAAGACTATGAGAAAAGAAGAATTGTTCGTACATCTGGATATGTATGAGGTAGACACAATTCTTTAGTTAGTCTTGAATAATGTTCACAACTTAAGTTAAAGGTTAGGCACCTTTATCTTGTTAAAGTTGTAGAATTCTTTTGCTAGCATTTGAGTGGGATCAAATGAGATATGATGAATCTAAAATCATCGGAGTGTCTTCGAGTAAAAGAATCTAGTGCACTGGGTGCATTGAACTGGATCACAATGAAAAGCTTTATCTAGAACCGTCAATAGATAATAGTCTTTTCATTATCAGGACAATCGGAGAGTCTATCTTAATCCTGAGATAAATGATGGACTTATGGTTGCAATTGATATCATTTGAGTTATCAATGAGTACGATTATATAGCATAGTCTATCCTCGATAGTTTGGTGATATTCATTTGTTAATCGATAGAGGACTTCATTTATAGATATGGACATCGTGGCTCCATTTATTAAATGAGAGTATAATATCATCATATGGATGTTTTGAGGTTATTGGATATTAAATCTCAACGTTGAGTTTTCGATAGTGACTATTGAAAACATGGCTTCTGGACAAGTCAAAATATCCAAGTTTAAAACGTGGTCATATGAGTAAATATGGTAACTTGGAGAGTAATAGGCGGTCTATGAACTCTTGACGATTACTGATATTAATCACAAGGATACACTATCTCCAATATGATTGTCCAGGGTATGAATGAGGAACATCTTCTTATTCTATCTTTATTTAAGAGTTCAATTTTAGCTCTTTAGTGGAATGAGTTAAAATTAATGGATTGGACCTAAGTGAATCATTTGTTGATTGTGATTAGGTTATGTCTATTGAAGCTTAAATTTAGATAGCCCGCCAAGATCCTTAATCCACACGGACTTGCATGGATCACTTGATATATTCTACCGGACCAATTTATGGGTCCATCTAAAATTGCATTTAATATATTAAGAATATAATTTGCACATTATTTATTTAATGGGCTGCTCAATTATATTAATATATTAATGAAAGACATGTGGGCTTGTTTCTTTTAATAAGAATGGGTTTGGTTCACATGTGGGCTTTTTATTTAAAGTCCAATGGATTAAATGAAATAAGAAAATAATATATGGCCCATTTTATTCAAGTGGGGCGGCAAGGTTAAAATATTAGCCTAATATATTATTTTGTTTCATTGTTTGATTAAATGAGAATTAATTAATTTATTAATTAAGAAACAAAATCTTTTTCTGATTAGGAAATATGTTTCCTAGAGGTATACTATATGTATATTAAAAAATAAAAGACTTGTTTGGTAAGAAAAATAAATAATTAAGTTTATTTATTTAATCAAATAAGAAGTCTTTTTATTATAGTCAATAATAGAATAAAAATACTTATGAGTTGGATTAGGGTTAGAAGTCTAAAGTTGATGTGTATTAGGGTGCAACACAAATCCTTTTTTGTAAAGGAATTGCGGCAACCCTAATTAGACCACATGAGGATTTCGGCCAACCCTAAAGGAAGAGGAGAAGAAATTTCGGCCACCCTATATAACACTAGTTATAGAATTCGGCCACCTCACTTGTTGATTGAATCAATTTTTCTTCTTCTTCTCAACTCAAAGAAAGTGTTTGATTATTCTACCAAGACATAAAAGAGAGAAGAGATTATTCTTTTGATGGTACACTAATTGCTTGTTCATCAATAAGCTTGTGTGTACAACATCGAATTAGGTTCACGCGAGTTTCGATCATTAGATTGAGAACTCAAAAGTGACCGGAATAATCTTTGTATTCTTTTGATTGTTTTGTGACTAACAAAAGAAAAAGAAAAGTTTGTTTGTCCATTCTCAGGTTTGCAATTCAAAGAAAAGGGAGACCACGCTCCTAGGTGATTCACGTTCGTGCTAGGATTGAAGATCTTGCGGATTACCATCGACGTAAGTCAATCGGATCACGCGACAAAAGGTATTCTACTTTTGTTACTTGATATGTATAGTTAATTAATTAAAGGGTTAAGGTTAATAAAAATGAAAAATTTTAAAACATACTAAATCTATTTTTAGTCTCGCTTCCGCTGCGTGTACTACGGTATTTTTCCCTACAAATCACTCAATTAAATTTCCATCAAGGCACTTTCACTATAGATCAGTCACTTGATCAAATCTCCTCACGTAAGAGGTATCGCTCTTCAAGAGTTTGCTTGAAAGAATGATAAGACTCCGGTCCCTTCAAGGAACTGAACCTAGGTGGCTCACTTGGGCGTTGAAGGGCCTGATACAATAAGAGAGGAGCCACCTTGATCAATCTGGTCCAGAGGCTTGCTAAGGGATCAAAAAGCCCCCAGCAGCTGAAATGAGACTCTGGACTTAGTTTGGACGAATCGGAACCTAGGTGGCTCGTTGGGGCGTTGAAGGGCCCGATACGATAAGAGAGGAGCAACCTTCATCAATCAAGTCCAGACGCTTTTTAGGGCATTAGAAAGTCCCCAACAGCTAAAAAGAGGCTCTGGACTTGGATCAGACGAATCAAAACCTAGGCGGCTCACTTGGGCGTTGAATGGCCCGGTACAAATGGAGAGGAGCCACCTTCATGAAGCTGGTCCAGAGGCTTGCTAGGAAATCAAAAAGTCCCCAGCAATTGAAATGAGGCTCTGGACTTCATTCGGCGTATCGGAACCTAGGTGGCTCACTTGGGTGTTGAAAGGCCCGGTACAAAAGGAGAGGAGCCAACTCCATAAAGCTGGTCCAGAGGCTTGCTAGGGCATCAAAAAGTCCCCAGCAACTGAAATGAGGCTCTGGACTTGGTTCGGACGAATCGAAACCTAGGTGGCTCACTTGGGCGTTGAAAGGCCTGATAGAATAAGAGAGGAGCTACCTTCATCAATCTAGTCCAGAGGCTTGCTAGGGCATCAAAAAGCCCCTAGCAACTGAAATGAGGGTTTAGACTTGGTTCGGACGAATCGAAACCTAGGCGGCTCACTTGGACGTTGAATGGCCCGGTACAAATGGAGAAGAGCCACCTTCATGAAGCTGGTCCAGCGACTTGCTAGGAAATCAAAAAGTCACCAGCAACTGAAATGAGGCTCTGGACTTCATTCGGCGTATCGGAACCTAGGTGGCTCACTTGGGTGTTGAAAGGCCCGGTACAAAAGGAGAGGAGCCACTTCCATAAAGCTGGTCCAGAGGCTTGCTAAGGCATCAAAAAGTCCCCAGCAACTGAAATGAGGCTCTGGACTTGGTTCGGACGAATCGAAACCTAGGTGGCTCACTTGGGCGTTGAAGGGCCTGATAGAATAAGAGAGGAGCCACCTTCATCAATATTGTCCAGAGGCTTGCTAGGGCATCAAAAAGCCCTAAGCAACTGAAATGAGGATCTGGACTTGGTTCGGACGAATCGAAACCGAGGCGGCTCACTTGGGCGTTGAATGACCCGGTACAAATGAAGAGGAGCCACCTTCATGAAGCTGGTCCAGAGGCTTGCTAAGGCATCAAAAGGTCCCCAACAACTGAAATGAGGCTCTAGACTTGGTTCGAACGAATTGAAACATAGGCGGCTCACTTGGGCGTTGAATGGCCCGGTACAAATGGAGAGGAGCCACCTTCATGAAGCTGGTCCAGAGGCTTGCTAGGAAATCAAAAAGTCCCCATCAACTGAAATGAGGCTCTGGACTTCATTCGGCGTATCATAACCTAGGTGGCTCACTTGGGCGTTGAAGGGCCCGATGGAATAAGAGAGGATCCACCTTCTTCATTCTAGTCCAAAGGCTTGCTAGGGCATCAAAAAGCCCCCAGCAACTGAAATGAGGTTCTGGACGTATCGAAACCTAGGTGGCTCACTTGGGCGTTGAAAGGCCCGGTACAAAAGGAGAGGAGCCACCTCCATAAAGTTGGTTCAGAGGCTTGCTAGGAAATCAAAAAGTCCCCAGCAACTGAAATAAGGCTCTGGACTTGGTTTGGACGAACCGGAGCCTAGGTGGCTCACTTGGGCGTTGAACGGCCCGATACAAAAGGAGAGGAGCCACCGACATGATACTGGTCCAAAGGCTTGCTAGGGCATCAAAAAGCCCCCAGCAACTGAAATGAAGCTCTGGACTTGGTTCGGACAAATTGGAACCTAGGTGGCTCACTTGGGCGTTGAAGGGCCCGATAGAATAAGAGAGGAGCCACCTTCATCAATCTAGTCCAGAGGCTTGCTAGGGCATCAAAAAGCCCCCAACAACTGAAATGAGGCTCTGGACTTGGTTCGGACCAATCGAAACCTAGGCGGCTCACTAGGGCGTTGAATGGCCCGGTACAAATGGAGAGGAGCCACCTTCATGAAGCTGGTCCAGAGGCTTGCTAAGGCATCAAAAGGTCCCCAACAACTGAAATGAGGCTCTGGACTTGGTTTGAACGAATCGAAACATAGGCGGCTCACTTGGGCGTTGAATGGCCCGGTACAAATGGAGAGGAGCCACCTTCATAAAGCTGGTCCAGAGGCTTGCTAGGGCATCAAAAAGTCCCCAGCAACTGAAATGAGGCTCTGGACTTGGTTCGGACGAATCGAAACCTAGGTGGCTCACTTGGGCGTTGAAGGGCCCGATAGAATAATAGAGGAGCCACCTTCATCAATCTGGTCCAGAGGCTTGCTAGGGCATCAAAAAGCCCCCAGCAACTGAAATGAAGATCTGGATTTGGTTCAGACGAATCGGAACCTAGGTGGCTCACTTGGGCGTTGAAGGGCCCGATAGAATAAGAGAGGAGCCACCTTCATCAATCTGGTCCAGAGGCTTGCTAAGGCATCAAAAGGTCCCCAACAACTGAAATGAGGCTTTGGACTTGGTTCGAACGAATCGAAACATAGGCGGCTCACTTGGGCGTTGAATGGCCCGGTACAAATGGAGAGGAGCCACCTTCATGAAGCTGGTCCAGAGGCTTGCTAGGAAATCAAAAAGTCCCCATCAACTGAAATGAGGCTCTGGACTTCATTCGGCGTATCGGAACCTAGGTGGCTCACTTGGGCGTTGAAGGGCTCGATAGAATAAGAGAGGAGCCACCTTCTTCAATCTAGTCCAGAGGCTTGCTAGGGCATCAAAAATCCCCCAGCAACTGAAATGAGGTTCTGGACGTATCGAAACCTAAGTGGCTCACTTGGGCGTTGAAAGGCCCGGTACAAAAAGAGAGGAGCCACCTCCATAAAGTTGGTTCAAAGGCTTGCTAGGAAATCAAAAAGTCCCCAGCAACTGAAATAAGGCTCTAGACTTGGTTTCGACCAACCGGAGCCTAGGTGGCTAACTTTGGCATTGAACGGTCTGATACAAAAGGAGAGGAGCCACCGACATGATACTGGTCCAAAGGCTTGCTAGGGCATCAAAAAGCCCCCAGCAACTGAAATGAAGCTCTGGACTTGGTTCGGACAAATCGGAACCTAGGTGGCTCACTTGGGCGTTGAAGGGCCCGATAGAATAAGAGAGGAGCCACCTTCATCAATCCGGTCCAAAGGCTTGCTAGGGCATCAAAAAGCCCCCAGCAACTGAAATGAAGCTCTGGACCCTCCTCGAATGAATCGGGACCGTAATGGCTCGCTTGGGCGTTGATTGGCCCGGTACAAAAAGTGAGGAGCCACTAGTCTTCTAGCATCACGGAACAGGCATGTTGGAGTCAATATGAAAAGTGATATACACTCATGAAGAGACAAGGAAACCACAAAGTGGAAGTGGGTCCCCACAGACAGCGCCAAACTGTTATCCTGAAAATCCGTCGAGGTTTTCTCGGGATAACCTGGGCCACGGTGTACGAGGTGCACCGCAGCGGGGTCTTAAGGGTAAGGTGAGGAGATGGGCATTTCCAGCTCTGTTACTGATTTCTGGTTTGTGGTACCGGGTACCATGTCAGTCGTCCCTGGTACCCTGTCCTTGATACCTGGTACCTAGTCCTTGGTACCCTGCCTGTCGTCCTTGGTACCTGATACCTGGTCCGCAGTACCCTACCTGCCGGATTTGGCATAATTGTATGTTCCCTCATGTTCCCTCATGATGGTACCTTGCCTGTCGTCCCTGGTACCCGGTCTCCTCTTCGGTTTTCCTCTATTTTTCCCCAAAGCAAAGAGGAGTAGATGCTCCTCAATGATGCGAGTGGTCGCAAAGGATGGGACCACCCGTACATGACTCTTTCCATTCTCCAGTTCCTCCGGTTTAGGTCGGAACCTATCCCGGTTCATCTAGCTAGTCCAATGGCAC
The DNA here is from genome assembly GCA_030490815.1 of Acer saccharum. Lineage (NCBI taxonomy): Eukaryota > Viridiplantae > Streptophyta > Magnoliopsida > Sapindales > Sapindaceae > Acer > Acer saccharum. The sequence goes on from CM059876.1 coordinate 36,285,121, forward strand.
TTTAAGGTTGTACTGGAGCAGGCTCCCCTAATCCCGGTGTCGAATCCTTATAAAGGGCATCAGGCTCCCTTGGGGGAGGTGGTAGGGCTTGGTTGGTCCTCTGGTGAGTCTAGCGGGGTTCCTCTGGTTTTTGGCATGGATTTGGCCTTGCCCCATTAGCTCTGATGGTAGATCTTCTATAGGGCTACTCACTCCCATAGAAAAGGTACGGGGAAGCTCCTCGGCTCCCTGGTACCCTGACTCCTCTCTAGCGGGTCCAGAGAGTCTTCCCCCTTTTTTATGTGTGCCTTGACATGCAAATAGGTGGATAAGGGAGCTAGGACCAGTAGGGTCGGAGCCTAGATTCCATACATGCATAATAAAGGAGATAGAGGGGAGAACAACAATTTCTTTTTTAGAATTGGACTGGCCTAGGGGGAAAAAGCATCACATATGATCATATGCTGAAAAACCCCGAGGTAGTATCCAGTGGAGAGGGAGGCCATTCTTCATATATATTAACAAGGAGTGCTCCAGAGAGCTTACACAAGTAGCAAAGTACAACATAGATGCTCTGGAGAGCTTACAGCAGTCGATAAGTAGCATAAACCAGTGTAGTATATCATCTAGGAGATAAGTAGCATGAACCAATGTAGCATGTCCGTCTTGCTAAGGAGGGGAGCTTGGGGGCTCCCTTTGGAGAGGTGCCTCCCTCTAATTGTTTGTTCCCTTATAATGGTAGAGCTGCTGGAGAACACAACAAAAATAGTGGAGAAGGGGGATTTCATGGAGGTGCCCAAAAGGAGATGGAATTTGGAGGAGGGATGTATGGGGGCTGCCCCTTTCGGAGGAGGTACCTCCCTACGTGGTAGAGGTACTGCAGAACATTCTAAAATGATGTAGGAGAGTCACTTTATGGAGGAGGAGATAGCCATTTCATGGTAGAGGAGCCAACCCTTGAGAAGTGCCTAGGATTTCACTTATATAGTGAGCCTAGGTGGTGATATGGAGGGCATGTGTTTGGCACACGTGGGCACATGCTTCCCACATGCAAACACACTCTTTAAGTGGTGTAAGATGTGCCACATCAGATTTAGGGCATACGTGGCGATGGTGTGGCAATGACGAGGCGCTTTGGTGGCATTTGGGTGCCTTTCCATTGGAGGGAGATGTCTAGGTGGCTTCTTGACCAAATGACCCTTACATGGGGCTGTCATAGATCCACAAATAGTGCTGGAAAGTGGTCAGAATGTTGCTGAAAGGTCACCATCAATGGGCCCCCTTTGTCCCCCAAATTGGTGGAAAGCCTTCATGTTGTTTTTAATTCAAACCTGATGGTTCCCAATCACTTTGACCAACATTATCTCATGAAATACAGTCCATAAGACATGTGGGGGAGCTGCTCCACTTAGAGTACCCGGTACCTTGGTACCCCTGTCCCCCTATACCATGGTACCCCGGTACCATGGTATCTCGTGTAAGTTTGAAGTATGGGGAATTTGCTGTAGAAGAGCTACAATAATGTCGACATGCTACCAAGAAGGGAGGATCCGGTACCTAGGTACCTCGGTACCCAAGTACCATGGTACCTAAATGTAGGTCTGATGTAGTGGGGCCTTCAAGTAGAGGAGATGCACTGATGTCGATATGCTACTAAGAATAGAGGATCCGGTAGGGGACATCCCATAAGGGTAATTCGGAGGGGATCTAGTAGTGGAGCTCTTGTGGGGGAGGCCTAAAGAGAGGTCCTCCTAGTTGGATGCCTTGAGAATTCTCCTTTGGATAAATAACCTAATTTTATGGTTAACAAGAACATTTATAGCGCGATCAGGATTACACAATGAGAATGGGTAAAGGGGCTATGGTGTCAGCTAAAACAGTGGGAGAAGTACGACTTTTCTTTAATAATAAATTTCTTGTTTTGAACAATGTTTATTATTGAAAGTATACAAACGTAGTTAAATTGCTTAAGGCATACCTAGAGGGGGGGGGGGGGGGGGGGGTGAATAGGTTTTTACGCCTTTTTCAATCCCTTGAACAAACTTTCGTTTGTCCCTCAAGGTTGCCTTACATACAACAAATACACTAAGGAAAGACAACATACATAGACAATATGAATAGGTAATCATATAAGCATGATCTACACATCACCAAGTTGTATGAGGTAAACAAACAAATAAGTATAACAACAAGAATACTTGTATTTCACTATATGTTCAATGAGTTACAAGAGTGATCAAATATCACTATACACAAATTCAATATAAAAAAGAATCATAGAAATAAAATTGATCAATAAAATGAATTCACTAATCACACTATACAAAGACTTGCTTCACAATACATCATAAGTGAATATTATGAAACAAGATAATAAAATGAACAAATAAAATATAAGAGATAGAGATAGGAAGAATTAGCACAAGAGATTTTTACCGTGGTAACGGGTTGAACTACAACCATTTGGTACTATATTATTGGAAAGTAAACATAGAACATTCACAAAGTGACCAATCTTTAGCTCACCCAACCTGGTGAAGTCTAAGCCTATCCTACCCTATTGGAAAGTGTGAAATCCCTCAATGATGCGAAACCACCATATATTGGACACCACACAAAACTAACATCGATGGTAGATTAGAAATTCCTCAAGAATGCATACACCTCCCGTGTACCCCGCTCTATCAGAGTTTATGTCTAACCATACGCCTAGGCCTACCAATACAATAGCCAACTCCCTATCCGAGACACTCATGCCTCTAGGGAGCCTCCCATGCATGACTATCCGAGTCCTCCCGACTCTAGCCATGACTCCTTGCTTACCTATCCGAGTCATCCCAACTCTAGGCAAGTCTTCTTGCTTGGCTATCCGAGTCACCCCGACTCTAACCGAGACTTCATGCCTTTTACAAGGACTTCCTAGTGTGATCATGTGAATGCAAATTATGCAAACAATCAAATCAACATAGAACATGTGATCAATACATTCTATGGCACGAATAGACCTAAATATGTGATATCACAAGTAATCAAGTCTAGATGCAAAATACAAGAATAAAACCTAAAGCATGTGAAACATCAAACACATAAGCTCAAAGTCTCATTCACACATACAACACTTGAATCAAAATATATTCATGAAGAACAAGTTCAAGATGCTATCAATATACAATAAAATGCTAGATATATGAGATTTAAACCAATCAATATTCTAGCCAAAAATATAGAGCAAGGATTCAAGATATAAATCAATCAAATCCTAGATTGCTCTAAAACACAAACAAAATTCAATAATCCTAGATTTCATCAATTAAAGGATCAAATCAAATCTCAAGGTTATTTATCACAAAATTGATTCAATCAAGTTCCAAACAACCTAAGATGTCATTCTAATCACAATACAACTCACAAACATATGTAAAACCTAGAATCATAGAAACTAGTCAACATTAGTCTATAAATTGACTTTCAATTAGAATGATAATCAAGCTATCTTTCTCAATAGCTTTTACCAAACATAAACATAGATATAGAAGAAGAAACCCCAAGCAAATTGAAGGTTAAAAAGAAAGAAATCCCAAAGATTAGTCCAATACCTTTGACTCAACAGCTGGTTCGGTTTTCAGTGTGCAACCACCAGAAAACTCGATCAATCAGCTACCAAACCACTCAGAAATGATAGAGGACTCAATTATGAATGTTCTCCAATTCAAATCACTCAAATCCGACTCCGGATGAGGGAGATATGATGTTTGGAAGATGAGAAAATCTGTTGGAGAGGACTGACGGGATTTTGCAAAATTTTATTCTTGAAAAATCAAATGGAGAGAGAGGAGGGAAGATAAAGGAGGAGAGAGAAGCATTCCGGGCCAATCAAGTGAGGCCACATCACCCCTGGCCATGGGGGGCGTGTGGGCCTCACGGGGGCAGAGAGCCCCCTTGGCCGTCGGGCCCACGGCCTCCCTCACGGCCAGGCCAAGTGGCCTCACGGCCTGCACTGACTTCTCGCACGCTCCCTCGGTTGTTCAGCCCGTATCTTGGGCATCCGAACTTCAATTTTGAATCCATTTCCAGATTACAAACTGTGACTCTCTCACGCACGATGATGACTACACAACTTTGAAAAATGGTTGAGAAATCATCTTAGAAAACGTCGATGAAGTCAACTCAACGAATGAGAACGAAAAGTAGCGTAGCTACATCGTTTGGACTCGAAATTAAATGAATGAGTAACCGAAACGACCGGAACTCAATAAGGAATCATAATAGATCATATTCAAGTCCAAATACAAAAATATGAAAACATACAATCACAAAGACACACATATATGATAGTTTCCGGACATAGTCCTAGAAAATGCAATAAACAAAATTTGACCAATATAATATGAATGCATGAGCATATTTTGTCATGTGTGTGAAAGTGATACATAAGTGGTGTTTAATCATGAAGGAACACACAAGAATGCCATGTGTGTATGTGTGCCTAGCCTTGTAAGAGATATGAGGTCCTTTATTACCTTTATTGAACAATGGTGCACAAATCTCTTAAATGCCGGCTTCTTGAATGAATTGTGGTTGAGACATCCTTCGTCTTCTTAATTCTTCAAAATACGAACCACTAAGCCTTACAAGAGAAACACGTTTTGATATGGAATTAATGCCAACACAAACTATAAACCTAACAATTATATTCCCGGTTTTAGAAGAAATTTGATTTTTGTTTCAAGATTGTATGAACAATTATTTAAGGTTTCTTTTAATGATAAGGTTGTTATTATTTCTCGAAAGGGTTTAAATATTTGTTCTGGAATTTTGGACAACGGTCTCTATTTTTTAAGACCAACCTTTAACACACTGCCGAACACCGAAATGTTCAAAGTCGAACAACCAAAGTCTAAAAAGCAAAAGATTTCTCCTGATGATAACACATACCTATGGCATCTTAGACTAGGTCATATAAACCTAAATAAGATTGAAAGATTGGTAAAGGAAGGTCCTGTACGAGAGCTAAAAGTTGGCACTCTTTCGGTCTGTGAATATTGTTTGGAAGGTAAAATGACCAAACGATTTTTTTCGGCAAAAGGTCAAAGAGCCAAAGAACCTCTTGAATTGATACATTCTGACGTGTGCGGTCCGATTAATGTACAAGCAAGAGGAGGTCATGAATATTTTATCACATTCATTGACGACTATTCTAGGTATGGTTATATTTATTTAATGCAAAGGAAATCTGAAACTTTTGGAAAGTTTAAGGAATTCCAAGCAGAGGCTGAAAAGCAATTAAATAAATCGATTAAAACTCTTCGATCAGATCGAGGAGGTGAATACCTTGATAATGAATTCTTGGATCATTTAATTGAACATGGGATTTTGTCCCAACTGACTGCACCTAGGACACCACAACAAAATGGTGTTGTAGAAAGGAGAAATAGAACATTGCTTGATATGGTGAGATCCATGTTGAGTTACTCATTATTACCCATGTCGTTCTAGGGATATGCACTACAGACTTTTGTATACATACTTAATTTAGTTCCATCTAAGTCTATACCTAAGACACCCCTAGAGTTGTGGAATGGTAGCAAAGTTAGTTTGCGACACATTCGCATGTGGGGGTGTCCTGCACACGTACTTAAAGGTAGGACTGGGAAGTTGGAACCTCGATCTGAAGTATGCATATTTGTAGGATATCTAAATGGAAAGAGAGGAGGTTTGTTTTATAGTCCTCAAGATAATAAAGTATTTGTATCGAAAAATGTAACTTTTCTTGAAAATAACTATATGACAAACTTCAAACCTCGTAGTAAAGTTATACTTGAGGAGTTACTTTCTGATGAGGTCAGACCAACATCGATAATTGTTGTCGAACGACAAAATGAGAAGACCACAACTCAAAATCAGAATGATTTACCACCTCGTCGTAGTGGGAGGGTTGTGAGACAACCTACTCGCTATGGACAAATCAGGGAAGCACAAGTTACGATTTCTGATCTTGGTAAAGATGATCCATTAACATATCGATGTGCAATAGAAGATTCTGACAAAGAGAATTGGCAACAAGCAATGAATCTCGAGATGGAGTCAATGTACTCCAACTCAGTCTGGAAATTTGTAGACCTGCCCAAGGGGGTTAAACCTATTGGTTGTAAATGGATCTACAAGAGAAAGAGAGGAGTGGATGGGAAAGTGGAGACTTTCAAAGCTAGGCTAGTGGCAAAGGGTTTTACCCAAAAAGAGGGAGTTGACTATGAAGAGACTTTCTCGCCAGTAGCCATGCTTAAATCAATTCGTATACTCTTGTCCATTGCCTTATATTATGACTATGAGATATGGCAAGTGGATGTCAAGACGGCTTTTCTGAATGGCCATCTTGACGAGAGCATCTATATGGTACAACTAGAGGGGTTCATAAATAAAGGCCAAGAGCAAAAGGTTTGCCAGTTGCAAAAGTCCATCTATGGACTTAAGCAAGCTTCTCGATCTTGGAATATTAGATTTGATGAAGCGATTAAATCATATGGATTTGATCAAAATGTTGACAAGCTTTGTGTCTACACGTACATCAAAGAAAAGAAAGTGGTCTTCTTAGTTCTTTATGTTGATGACATTCTTCTCATTGGGAATGATGTAGAATCTTTATCAAGTGTAAAGAAATGACTAGCTAACCAATTCCAAATGAAGGATTTAGGAAAGGCAAGTTATGTTCTTGAAATCCAACTTATACGAGATCGTAAGAACTAGCTGTTAGCGTTGTCTCAAGCATTGTATTTTGATAAAATATTAATCAAGTTTGCGATGCAAAACTCCAAGAAAGGTAATCTGCCTACTCATCATGGAGATACTCTTTCTAAAGAGCAGTGTCCTAAAACACCTCAAGAGGAAGAGAATATGAGACACATTCCCTATGCCTCTGCAGTAGGCAGTCTTATGTACGCTATGTTATGTACTACACCTGACATATGCTATGCAGTGGGAGTGGTTAGTCGGTATTAGTCTAACCCAGGATTAGATCATTGGGTAGCAGTTAAACACATTATTAAGTATCTTAGGAGAACGAGAAACTATATACTTGTATATTCTGGTAGGGATTTGATTCCTATTGGCTACACTGATTCTGATTTTCAATCAAACAAAGATAGTCGAAAGTCGACGTCTGGGTCAGTGTTTACCAAACAAAGATAGTCGAAAGTCGACGTCTAGGTCAGTGTTTACCAAAGGTGGTGAAGCCATAGTTTAGAGAAGCATTAAACAATCCTGCATTGCTGATTCCACTATGGAGGCTGAATACGTGGTTGCCTGTGAAACAGCTAAAGAAGTAGTCTGGCTCCGAAAGTTTTTATCTGATCTGGAAGTTGTTCCAGGTATGGAAAAACCAATGACACTTTATTGTGATAACAGTGGAGCCGTGGCTAATTCGAAAGAACCTATAAGCCACAAAAGAGGAAAGAATATAGAGCGAAAGTATCACCTTATAAGAGAGATTGTCCATCGTGGCGATGGGTCTATTCTGAAGACAACCTCGTAGATCCCTTCACAAAGACTTTTCCTGCAAAGAGTTTTGAAGGCCATCTAGAATGACTGGGGTTAAAGGACATATCTCATCTGCTTTAGAGCAAGTGGGAGATTGTTAGGGATAATGCCCTAAGAACACATGTTGCTATTCTTCTTGCTGAATTAATAATTAGATTGACATTATATATTTGTGTGCATTTAATGTTATTAATATTGTATTAATAACATAAAATTCCATGATTATCAAATGTAATATTAAACATAGTGTATAAGTCGTTATATACATGAGGATTATGTTTAATATAATAATCTTAATTGTCTGTAATTGTAATTAAAGTTGGGATCTTTAATTAATTAAAATTACTAGTACGGTTCATTCCCATTAAGAATGGAATAGTTTTATCCGAACTGTTGATGTGGTGACATTAGAATGAAGGTACTTTGTATAATAAGATTATACAAGATGTGGACACGATAAATTAGAATCTTTAATAATCTCCGTCTTGAAATAAAGTATTCCCTTTTATCAATCAGATGGTCATATATGGAACGAACTTAATCATGAGTATTTAACAGACTCATACTTATAGAGTTATGTCTTTTGACTTACTCGGTATGGTTTGCTCTAATTGCCAAACCTAAAACCTTGTATCTTGGAGACATGATAATATACTTAGCTGGGAATGATAGTATACAAGATGGAATACATTCCTTCTTAATTGAAGTAGACAAATAGTTCTCTTGAGTAAATGATTCGAATCTTGAACGATAGAGCGCTCAATTTATGATAAGGTCATAAATAATTGTTCATTAGAGAATCACGGGCACTCAAGGATAAAGACGTAATAGACGGATTTGAACCTAGCTCATATTACGAACTGTTTATGGAGGATTGATCTATATGTAATGATTATATCAATGGACTGTTCGATTCCTATTAAAGTAATTAGTTCTATAATGACAAGAGTGCAGTTCTAGTTTTTTAGTGGAATAAATCTAGAATTAATAAATCTAATATTTAATTAAAGAGTTTAATTAAAAATTAAAGATTTATTGGAGATTGAAATTATAGGTCCATGTGTCCCCATACCATCTCTATAACACTGTATTGAACATTAAGGTATACTGAGGCTTAGTGATTAATTTGGAATTAATCATCTATACATAAAGAAGTTTATGTATTGTTTTTATTTATTAAATAATATTTTGATTATTTAATCATATATATATATTATATAATAATTTGACTGTTTATATATATATATATATATATATTATTTTTGGGAGTAGAGCATTGAACGGTGGGTTCTATTATTGTTGTTTTATTGTCAAAAAAGGGGTGGGTTAAATTATTGTTACTAATAGTCAAAATTGGGGTGCACGGCAAGCAAGTCCTCTTGCTTTTCAACTTGTGCAGATTTTGTTGTTGTTTTTTCTTCATTGCATTAAAAGCAGTGTGGAATATTTGCTCCTATTCTTTGTTTCTATAAACCACCCACCCTAGAATCATTATGGTTAACAAAAAAACCTCACCACCCCAAGATATATAGCTCTCTCTCTCTCTCTCTCCTCTCTCTCTCTCTCTCTCTCTCTCTCTCTCTCTCCTCTCTCTCTCTCTCTCTCTCTCGTGTGAGAGTATAGAAGCATTTTTAAAAAGAGAGTTTTATTTTATAATGGTAGTTCATTCCTTTGGCTTGAAAAACACAAGACAAGAAGAGTTCTTGTTTTGAGAAACGCAAGTTCTTAACAAGAGAGAGTGATAACAAAAGAGAAAAATTATTTTTAAGATCTAAGCCTTTAAAGAATGTTGTGAGAGTGTCTCTCAATATTTTTACAGTTGTCTCAAGTGTTGAGTACATAATAAGTATAGAAATTCGAGAGTCGAACTTTTCTATTCAATACCGAGACGCCTATATAGGGAAAAATACCGTAGTACACGCAGCGGAAGCGAGACTAAAAAATAGATTTAGTATGTTTTAAAATTTTTCCTTTTTATGAACCTTAAACCCTTTAATTAATTAACTATACATATCAAGTAACAAAAGTAGAATACCTTTTGTCGCGTGATCCGATTGACTTACGTCGATGGTAATCCGTAAGATCTTCAATCCTAACACGAACGTGAATCACCTAGGAGCGTGGTCTCCCTTTTCTTTGAATTGCAAACCTGAGAATGGACAAACAAACTTTTCTTTTTCTTTTGTTAGTCACAAAACAATCAAAAGAATACAAAGATTATTCCGGTCACTTTTGAGTTCTCAATCTAATGATCGAAACTCGCGTGAACCTAATTCGATGTTGTACACACAAGCTTATTGATGAACAAGCAATTAGTGTACCATCAAAAGAATAATCTCTTCTCTCTTTTATGTCTTGGTAGAATAATCAAACACTTGTCTATGAGTTTGGAAGAAGAAGAAAATTGATTCAGTCAAGCCTTAGAGGTGGCCAAACCCTATAGCAAGGATTATATAGGGTGGCCGAATTTTGCTTCCTTTATCCTTTAGGGTTGCCGAAATCTACCTATGATACAATTAGGGTTGCCGCAATTCCTCTACCAAAAAAGGATTTGTGTTGCACCCTAATTCACATCAATTTTAGACTTCTAACCCTAATCCAACTCACAAGTATTTTTATTCTTTTATTGACTATAATAAAAAGACTTCTTATTTGATTAAATAAATAAACTTAATTATTTATTTTCTTACCAAACAAGTCTTTTACTTTTAGTATACATACTACCAATAGTATATCTCTAGGAAATATATTTCATGATCAGAAAAAGATTTGTTTCTTAATTAAACAATTAATTAATTAATTAATTAATTCTTATTTAATTAAACAATGAAACAAAATAATATATGTTGACGGTGATTTTTGATGATCACCAAGTCAATGATTTATTTTCGAATTGCTATAGTTTATGAACGAGAACGATTAAAAATCAAGAAGAAATAACAAGCAATTACGTGGTAAAACTCCAATGATTGAAGAAACATCCACGGATTGTTGCCTTAGCAACGAAGCCAAATTCACTATGAAGAATGGTTACAAGAATATTACACTATAATCTCTCTCTTTCACTATTTCTCGCGTACCCCCTGTTTGTGTATAAAGGGGGTATTTATACATGTTGTTTTAAGGGTTTGATACTACCGCTAGGGTTCGGTATCGTGGTGCCCAAGTTTTGGGCGTGTTCTAATCCTAAACGGATTCTGTTTCCCTCTTTGTAGTGTATTTCCTGATTTGGCTGAGTCCAAGTTTGATTCTGATTCCTCCTCCTTTCCTTGTGGGAAAGCTATTTGTTTCCTTATTTGAACTCTGAGCAGCCCCACCGTTGCTTTGTCGTGGAGGCGCTGGTCGCTGATTATTTCTCGTGTTTGGAATATGAATGCTAGCGATTATCTGTCTCATTGATTCCCGAGTATGCCCGAGTATGCCCGAGTATGTGCCCTAGTATGTGCCCGAGTAAGGTTTATTGCCCGAGTTGATTGTCTTTGTTTGCAGTCGGGCTACTTACTCTTTTTCCGAGTTAGTTGTCATGGGGGATTTCTGCTCCATAAGTTGACTTATCTTGACTCCTGCTTGCCTGGCCTTTTATGGTGGTGACGTGTCCTTCACGACTATTTTTACCTATAACAATACCCCCTTAAATATTTGTGCCGATCGTGCTGAGTCAGGTCCTCTCGGGATGAATATTTAATCCTAAATACTTTTTTACAACTAGTCCTCGTTTGTCGTTTTCCGTATTAATGTATCCTCGTTTGATTTGAAGCTTTAAATGACGTGTCTTAATTGCGACCGCACACATTCGATTTATCAATCATCTCAGAAATCTTTTGATGGTGACGCTTCTACTCTCCGACGGCTCGAGATGTTCTCTAGCTGCCACTTGTCCCTTTTTGTTTGGCTGTGGTACGGTGTATTTATGGGACATAACCTCTCTGTTCGCCTGCGTGCGGCCCACGTCACTGCCCACGCCCCTCTGTTTTCCCGCTTCTCTGCGCTTCTCCTTTGGTCCTTTTTGAATTCAATGTGCCGCCTATATATGCTGGTCATTCACTTTCTTTCCCCTCTTATTTCTTCTTCCGCCATCTTCGTATTTCTTCGAAAGAGAAGTTTGCCTGTGACTTGCTTTTCTGGGTTTTTTGCTTTCTTCTCCAACTTGTCTTCTTAATCTTGCTTCGCTGAGATCATCTGCTTCAACCCCCAGGCCTTTTTTTGAAGGTTCCTTCTCTATAGTCTGCATTACCTCTGCCTTTCGCTGTATCAAGGTTAGTTCTCATGGATCCTGAAGCTAGGTACCGTATTTTTACTGTTGGTATGATTGCTATTGAGCAAAATGATGCTTTCACTGCATCGGTTGTTCACAGGTTACTAGAGGAGCCTCTTTTTGATCAACCGCGTTTTAGTAACGCCGACGTTTCCGGACTTTTTCGTGAGGGGCCTGCTACTTCCGAAGTTCCTCCTGTTTTAGAAATTCCTTCTGCTTCTTCGAGTTCATCACCACCTGACTCATACCAGCCTGAAGCTCGGTCAGATTCTTCTTCTTCCGCTTGTGCTGATATTCGGCCGTGGAGAAAACCAGGAAAAAGAATGAGTACTCGCAAAGTTTATAAGGACTCCCATTCCCAGGAGAGCCGAGTGGCGACCCAGAGGATTATTGAGAACGATATTGAAGAGGAGCATAGGGTCGCTCGCATTCCCTTCTCTCCCGAGCGGATATGCGTCTATGACGTTGAGTCGAACGTGGTCGGCCCTAAAGAGATAACAAGATATATGCGGCGGTTCGATCTGGACAGCAACGTGATTTCACTGATTCTAGCTGAAGGTCAGGCTGCATGGAACCCCCCACCTGGCCACGTGGCAATCTATGGGGCAATGCTCACTTGTGGCGTTACTCTTCCTTTCCAGCCTTTCATCACTTGGTTTTTGGCTGAGGCCCGACTCGCTCCGACGCAGTTAACTCCGAATAGCTACCGGATTTTGATGTGCATGTGGCACATGTGGCATAGAATGACGCGGCCACCTCCCACACCTTTTGAAATCCGGCACTTCTATGCGCTGAGGCCCGTGGGGAAGACCGGGATTTATTTCCTTCAATCGAACCAGCCCGAGTTCTGGATTCCAAAAGACGTTGTGGTCAAAGGTAGAATCGAACCGACCACGGACAAGAAGATGAAGGGATTTGTTTGGGGCTTCCCCACCTCAAACAAATTTTGGAAGAACAGCTGGTTCTTTGTGGGCAAACGCTGGGGCCAATCAATCAGTTTTGATCTGGATGGCACTCGGATGACTTGCCGGGTTCCTCGATACTTCTGTACGCCTCAATGGAACCATATGACTTCAGCCTTTACTGACGAGGAACTGAAGACTTTGGCTCGGGCGGCAGTCCGCCCTTTGGAGAAAAGGGGGAAACCCTATCTCTACAATGAGGGGAAAATGATTAAAGCCCGTCTGTTTCCTTAGATTTCTGCACGCCGCAAACGCCGTAAATTAATTTTCTTTACTGTTGCATTCTTGTTCTTAAATTTGTCTACTAACTTGGACTCTTTTTTTTTTTTTTTTTTTTTTTGAAGTGTTTGATGTAGACATAGTCTGCGATGCTCAGGCACGCCGGATGAAAAGCATTGTGGAAGCCAACCAAAAAGCGGCTATTCGCTAGCGAGATGCTGGAATAGCTCCTCCCGAAGATGACTCTGATGGGAGTGCTCCCGAGGATCCTCTCGAGGGAGACGATGAAGAGGGAGTGCCCGATTATATGCCCGAGGAGACCCATGGTCCAGATATTACCGCATGTTCAACGGAGGCCGTGGGAGACCCAGAAGGCCTTGGAGCAAGTAGGACCGCTGCTAATCAGGATAATCAAGCAGGTCCTTCCAAGGGGAAAGATAAAGTGGGGCACCCCTCTGAGCCCGAGCAGGCAACTATTCCCGGTGGATCCAATTCTCCCCATTTTGTTGCAAACACGCCAAGTGTTACTTCTCAAGGTTTTGAAGCAGCTGGGGGGCATTCGGGCGTGGCGGCTCCAGAGATTCCGACTTCTGCTGAGCCGAATCCTACTGCTTCGGAGATTCTAACTCTTGCTAATCCAACTCCTACCCCCGGAGAGGGCAATGTTAAAGTGAGGTAGCCTGGAAAGAGGAAAGCCTCGTTTTCTTCTGGTCGCCCTTACCCCAAGATCCCCCGAGTAGTTGCATATGTTGATTCATCTTCAGATGATGAGGGGGAGGGTGGTGTTGGAAGAGACGCGAGTGTGACCCCTCCACCGGACCAGATCAAGGATAGCGTTGGAGGCTCAACCGACTTTCCTCGGGCGACCTCGTCTGTCGAGCTCCCTGAAACCAGTGCTGGTGGTTTGGGTTCCTCCCCCCAGACTGATGATCCTGCCCCCGAGACCATGCTAAGGGTCATGGCTTCAGGCCGGGCCTACATTGGGGAGGATCATTGGAGTCATTTCAGGACCGTGACCGTATCTGACCGGCTCTGTAATTTTTTTAACAGTGCTTCCTATGTAAGTAACGCCTTGGTTTATATGCATAATTTCGTATTCCTCCTCTTTTTATTTACTTCTATTTGTTGTTGACTTGCTGCAGATGGTGGCCGAGATGTCCGGGGCTTGCCAGGCCGGTAAAGCCTAGGCAGAAAAAATAAGGCGGCTGGAAGCCCAATTGAAGGAGAGTGAGGATCATCACTCTTGGGCTGAGTTAGCTTGTCAAGAGGAGGCTAGATCGAGTCAGGTGCTCCTGGATCAATGCCTAGCACGGCAAATGGAAGCTGAACAACGAGCATCATCTGCTGCTGAGGAGGTTAAGGCTCTGCAGGATCAGTTGTTGTCCACTCAGGAAGCTTTGCTCCGGTCTGAGCAGAACGTTGAAGATGCCAAGTCATCTTATGAACGTAGAATTGACGACTTCGAGCGTCAGGCCTTGACAGTCAAGTCCCTATCGAAGGAAGCTAGGCTAGAACTAGAAATACAGAATGTTGACCGTTTCAAGAGGTCCCCAGCCTATGATGCTTTGCTTCTGCGGGAATTCCAGCGGGGAATGGTCTCGGCTAGGGAATTCTTCAACCAGAAAAATAGGGCAACTAATCAGGATATGACCAACTGGAGCCTTTCAATCAAGAAACATGTGGATACATCTCTGGAGTCCCTTCGGGTTCAGATGAGAGAGTGGCGGGCATATTGTAGAAGTAAAGGTAAAACGCCACATCCCATGCACCTTGAGGTTCCTACTGCTGAGTCTTTCTCCACTTTTTATGCCTGTGAGAAAGCGGGGATCAACAATTAGAGACCTGACTTGGGGCCCGTTCCCGGGACTGACTATAGCGCCTGGATGGACAACAAGGAAGAGGATGTGATTGTGTGGCCTTCGGACGATAGTCTTTTGAGCGAGTATATGATGGAACCTGACCCGGATGTCGGCGGAAGCAGCTCACAACCTCCGGCGCCTCCCTCTTGACTTTTATTAAATTACCTCAAGCCTTTTGTAACTATCTTTGTATTCACTTTTCCCATATATACATTGTTGACGGTGATTTTTGGTGATCACCAAGTCAATGATTCGTTCTCGAGTTACTGCAATTTATATGTGAGTGTGGTCAAAGATTGTAAAGAAATAACAGGTGATTTACGTGGTAAAACTCCAAAAGATCGGAGAAACATCCACGGGATCGTTGCCTCTAGCAACAAAGCCAAATCCACTATGAATCACGATTACAAGATGAAGAATGACAGAATGATTACAAGCTCTTCAATACAATTTCTCTCTCTCTCCTTCTACTTTTCACGTACCCCCCTGTTTGTGTATAGAGGGGGTATTTATACATGTTGTTTTTAGGGTTTTAAGGTGGCCGCTAGGGTTTGGTATTGTGGTGCCCAAGTCTCAAGCGGTTTTCTAGTCCTAATTAGATTATGTTTCCTCTTTTGGCTGAGTCTGATTCTGGACGAGATTCTTTCTCCTTTATTCGCGGGAGAACTGCTTGTTTCCTTGTTAAACTCTAATAGTCCACATCGTTGCTTATCGTGGATGTGCTGGTCGCTGATTATGATTGGCATACGAATGTTGGTGACTATCTCATTGATTCCCGAGTATGTATGCCCGAGTATGCCCGAATGTGCCCGAGTGAGATTTGCTGCCCGAGTTGATCGTCTTCGTTTGTGGTCGGACTACTTACTCTTTTTTCCGAGTAGGTTATAGTGGGAGGTTTCTGCTCCATAAGTTGACTTATCTTGACTCTTGCTTTCCTGGCTTTTCGTGCTGATGACGTGTCCTTCACCACTAATTTTTACCTATAACAATACCCCCTTAAATATTTGAGCTGATCATGTTGAGCCAGGTCCTCTCGGGACGAATATTTAATTTCAATAATTTCTCACAACTGGTCCTCGCTTGTCGTTTTCCGCATTAATGTATCCTCGTTTGATTCGAAGCTTTAAATGACGTGTCTTAATTACGACCGCACGCATTCGATTCACCACTCATTTCAGAAATCTCTTGATGGTGACGTTTCTACTCTCTGGCGGCTCAAGGTGCTCTCCGGTTGCCACTTGTCTTTTCTTTGTTTGGCTGGGTCACGACTCATTTATGAGACACGACCTCTCTGTTTGCCTGCGTGTAGCCCACGTCATAGCCCACGCCCCTTCTATTTTCCCGCTTTACTGTGCCTCTCCTAGGGTTTCGTTCGTTTTTGAAATCAATGTGCCGCCTATATATGTTGGTTATCCACCTCCCCTTCCCTTCTTATTTCTTTTCCGCCATTTTTGTATTTCTTCGAAACAAGTGTGCCTGTGTCCCTTGCGTTTCTGGGTATTTTGTTCTCTCCTCCAACTTGTTTTCTTAATCCTGCTTTGCCGAGATCGTCTGTTTCGACCCCCAGGCCTGTACTCGAAGGTTTCTCCTCTGTTGTCTGCATTTACCTGCCTTTCCCTAATCAAGGTTAGTTCTCATGGATCCTGAAGCTAGATACCGTCTTTTTACTGTTGGTATGATTGCTATTGAGCGAAATGATGCTTTCACTGCGTCGGTTGTTCACAGGTTATTAGACGAGCCTCTTTTCGATCAGCCGCGTTACACTGACGCCGACGTTTCTGGACTTTTTCCAGAAAGGCCTGCTACTTCTGAGGTTCCTCCTGCTTCAGAGATTCCTACTGCTTCTGTCAGTTCATCACCACCTTACTCATACCAACCTGAAGCTTGGTCGGATTCTTCTGCTTGTACTGATATTCGCCCGAGCAGAAGACCAGGAAAGAGGATGACTACTCGCAGAGTTTATAAAGACTCGCATTCTCGGGAAAGCCGAGTGGCGGCTCAAAGGATTATCGAAGATGATATTGAAGAGGAGCACAGGGCTGCTCGTATTCCCTTCTCCCCCGAGCGTATTTGCATTTATGATGTTGAGCCGAACGTGGTCGGCCCTGACGAGATAACGCGATATATGCGGCGGTTCGATTTGGACAGCAATGAGATTTCGCTGATCCCAGCCGAAGGTCGGGCTGCATGGAACCCACCCCCCGGCCACGTAGCAATTTACGGGTCCATGCTTACCTGCGGCGTCACTCTTCCTCTTCAGCCTTTTATTACTTGGTTCTTGGCTGAAGCCCGACTCGCTCCGGCCCAGCTCACGCCGAACAGTTATCGCATCCTGATGTGCATGTGGCACATGTGGCATAGAATGAAGCGGCCACCTCCCACTCCTCGCGAGGTTCGCCATTTTTATTCGCTGAGGCCAGTGGGGAAAACCGGGATTTATTTTCTCCAGTCGAACCAGCCCGAGTTCTGGATTCCAAAGAATGTCGTGGTCAAGGGCTGTGTCGAACCGACCACGGACGAGAAGATGAAAGGGTTCGTTTGGGGCTTCCCGACCTCGAACAAGTTTTGGAAGAACAGCTGGTTCTTCGTGGGCAAAGACTGGGGCCAGTCGATTAGTTTCGATTTGGACGGCACTCAGATGACCTGCCGGGTTCCTCGGTACTTCTGCACGCCGCAGTGGAACCATCTAACTTCAGCTTTTACTGATGAGGAGCTGAAGACCTTGGCTCGGGCAGCAGTCCGCCCCCTAGAGAAAAGGGGAAAACCCTATCTCTATAGAGAGGGGAAAATGATCAAGGCCCGTCTCTTCCCTCAGATTTCCGCGTGCCGCCGACGCCGTAAGTTTACTTGTATGCATTTTTTATTTGCAACCTGACTTCTAAGCTTGCTTGCTAACTCGGATTCTTCTCTTTTTTTTTTCTTTTTTTTTTTTTTTTGAAGTGTTTGACGTTGATATAGTCAGTGATGGTCTGGCACGCCGGATGAAAGGCATCGTCGAGGCGAGTCGAAAGGCAGTCCTTCGTCAACGAGATGCTGGGATAGCCCCTCCTGAAGACGAATCTGACGAGGGTACTCCCGGGAACGTTCCCGAGGGAGATGATGAAGAGGGAGTACCCGATTATGTGCCCGAGGAGGCTCACGATCAAGAACCGACCGTGTGTTCGGCGGGAGCTGAGGGCGCCTCGGGGAACTTTGGAGTAAGTAGGACCTCTGCTGATTCGGGCAATCCCGCAGGTCCTTCCTCCAAGGGGAAAGAAAAAGTAGGGGATCTCCCTGAGCCCGAGCGGGCAAATCCCCCCAGCGGATCTGGTTCCCCCCACTCTGCTGCTGATATGCAAAACGTCCCTTTTGAAGCAGTTGGGGGGCCTTCAGGTGCGGTAGCTCCGGAGTTTCCGACTTCAGTTGAACCGAACCGTTCTTCTTCGGAGATTCCTGCCTCTGCTGATCCGATTTCTACTCCTGGGGACAGCAACACTGAAGCGGGGCAGACTGGGAAAAGGAAGGCTTCGTTTTCTTCTGGTCGCCCTTTCCCAAAGATTCCCCGAGTAGTTGCGTATGTTAATTCCTCTTCGGAGGATGAGGGGGAGGATGATGCGAGCGTGACCCCGCCGCGGGAGCAGGTCAGAGAGAGTGCTGGTGGCTCAGCCGGCCTTCCTCGGGCGGCCCCGTCCGCTGAACTCCCCGAAGGCGATGTGGGTGATATGGGCTCCTCTCCCCAAATCGATGATCCCACCCCCGAGACTATTTTCAGGGCCATGGCTTCAGGCCGAGCCTATATTGGGGAGGATCGTTGGAGTCGTCTCAGGACCGGGACTGTGTCTGACCGACTCCACAATTTCTTCAACAGCGCTTCCTACGTGAGTGACTCTCATATGCGTCATTTCGCATTCTTCCTCCTTTTTTTTTATTTATATTTGTTGATTTGTTTGTTGCAGATGGTGGCCGAGATGTCTGGGGCTTGCGAAGCTGGCGAAGCCCAAGCGGAAAAAATAAGAAGGCTAGAAGCCCAATTGAAGGAGAGCGAAGATCACTGTTCTCGGGCTGAGTTAGCTCGTCAGGAGGAGGCCAGGTCGGGTGAGATGCTCGTAAATCAGTGCTTAGCACGGCAAATGGAAGCCGAGCAACGGGCATCTTCTGCTGCGGAGGAGGTCAGGACTCTACAGGATCAACTGTCATCCACCCGGGAAGCCTTGCTTCGAGCCGAACAGAACGCCGAAGACGCCAAGTCTGCTTATGAACGTCGAATCAACGACTTGGAGTGTCAGGCCCTGACGGCCAAGGAACTGTCGAAGGGATCTAGGCTGGAAATGGAGCTACAAAGCGTTGACCGTTTTAAGAGATCTCCAGCCTATGATGCTCTGCTTCTTCGGGAGTTCCAGCGTGGAATGGTCTCGGCCGGCGAATTTTTTAAGCAAAGGAACAGGGCGACTGATCGGGCCCGGGCCAACTGGAGCCTGTCAATTAGGAAGCATGTGGATACATCCTTGGAGTCTCTCCGGATCCAAATGAAGGAGTGGCGGGCGTATTGTAGAAGTAAAGGAAAAACGCCACATCCCATGCACCTTGAGGTTCCGACCGCCGAGTCGTTCTCTACCTTTTACGCCAGTGAAAGGGCGAGTTTTAGCAACGAGATACCCGACTTGGGGCCCGTTCCTGGTACCGACTACAGTCACTGGATGGATGACGAAGAAGATGTGATCATATGGCCATCGGACGACAGTCTTCTGAGCGAGTATGTGATGGAGCCTGACCCTGATGTTGGCAGAAGCAGCTCACCACCCCCGGCGCCTTCCTCTTGATCTTCAAGCCTTTTGTAACTTTTTGTAACTATACTTGTACATCTTTCATATATACATCGTACATTGTATCTTTCTATACACTATGAATATAAGACCAAATTTTACTCTTACACTCTACTTTTTGCCGAGTATCTTATGTAACTGGCTTATCAGTTTAGACCGAGTATCTTATTTAACCGGTAACTAATTTTCGGCTAGTATCTTATGTAACTGGCTTATTGATTTAGACCGAGTATCTTATTAAACTGGTAACTAATTTCGTGCCGAGTATCTTATGTAACTGGCTTATTGATTTAGACCGAGTATCTTATTAAACTGGTAACTAATTTTGTGCCGAGTATCTTATGTAACTGGCTTGTCAATTTAGACCGAGTATCTTATTTAACCGGTAATTAATTTTTTTGGGGTTGTTTACCTTCACGTTGCGTCGGGGCTCGCCGCGACCATACGTTGAGGTCCTTGCACAAGTCACCTAGGACGTCTCCTGGTTTTATCTGCGCAAGGGTTCGTCGAATCGTTGGGGTACTTTGTACCGGCCAACACGACTGCGCATCTCACTAGTCTTTCTAGCGGCGCTCCGAGCATTTTCCCAGTTATCCTGGTGCCTCGGTTTTGCCTTTTTGCTAAGGGATGCGTTTGCATCGCTTTAACTAGGCGGGCATGCTACTACAGCTTTTCCGCCCTTCGAGCACCACTCGTCCGCTCTTTCGCGGCCTTATAGCGCTCGACTTTTTTCGGCATTTATTCGGTCGCCTTGAGTGACCTCCATTGAAATATTGCTCATGGATTTTATTGATTCCGCCACATCGTATTTGCAACTGAACTTTATTAGATGATCATGAACATGAAATTAATAAATAAATCTGAAATTTCAACGCAGAAACTAAAAACTGAGCTAAAGCAGAATAAATAAACTGTAGAACCATAACCGGATTCTTTTAGGGATAGAAGATCTTCAGATATTGTGCGTTGCATGGTCGGGGTACCAGGCCACCTTCTGGTCGGGCTATCATGTAGGCCCCGTGCCCTACGATTCTCTTGATGATATATGGTCCTTCCCATTTGTCGGCGAGGGATCCTGATGATTTATCCTTGGTATTCGGTGATACTCTCCTTAGCACTAGATCCCCGAGTTGGAATCTCCGCTCCCGAACATGGGAGTTGTAGTACCTAGCGGCCCTTTGCTGGTATGCGGAATTTCTTACTTGTGCTGCGTCTCTGATTTCTTCAAGCTCGTCTAGGTTCTGCTGCAGCATGTCTATATTGTGCTCGGGACTGTATAGCTGGACCCTGGGGGATGTGAAAGTAGTTTCTGCTGGGATAACAGCTTCCGTCCCGAATGCCAGCGCGAAAGGAGTTTCCCCTGTGGAAGACCTCACAGTTGTTCGGTATGCCCATAGCACCTCAGGCAGTTTGTCTGCCCAGCCACCTTTCTTTGCCTCTAGCTTTGCCTTCAATGTGTGCTTGATTACTTTATTCACGGCCTCTGTTTGGCCATTGGTTTGAGGATGAGCAGGCGATGCGTAGTAGTTTGCGATCTTGAACTCTTCACACATTTCTCTGAACTTCTTATTATCGAATTGAGTCCCATTGTCTGTTATGATGATGCTCGGGATCCCAAACCGATATATTATATTCTTTTTAACGAAGCTGGTAGTGTTTGCCTCGGTGATGTGTACAAGTGCTTCTGCCTCTGCCCATTTGGTAAAATAATCCACTGCCACAATAGCATGTTTGGCTCCTCCCTTCGTTCCTGTGGGCATTGGTCCTATCAGGTCGAGTCCCCACATGGCAAAGGGCCAAGGCGAGGTTAAGCTTCTGAGCAACTCTGGGGGTCGCCGAATGTCATTTGCTACTCTTTGGCATGTTTCGCAACTTTCTGCGAATTGCTGCGCTTCCGCGAACAGAGTCGGCCAATAGAACCCTTGCCGGAGTATCTTGTGTGCTAAGCTTTTACCCCCAGTGTGGTTCCCACATACTCCACTGTGGATACTTCTCAGGATCTCTCCAGTCTTCTCACCGGAAATGCATCTCTGCAATACCTTCGAGAATCCTCTCCTATATAATTCTCCTCTCAGAATCGTGTACCGGGCTGACCTGTACCTGATGCGTTTAGCTTCCACAGCATCCTCCGGTAGTATGTTCTCCTCCAAGTACTTTCTGAGTTGGTATGTCCAGTCGCCCGGGCTAGGTCGGATCTCTGCTATTATGATTTCCTCGGGTTCCGCTGTACTTGGTTTAGTCAGGTGCGCCACTGGTATTGCTTTGGATCTGATGCTTGTGGTGGCTGAAGCTAATTTGGACAAAGCATCTGCCTTTTCGTTCTCTTCCCGAGGGATCTGAGAGATTCTGTATGCTTTGAACTTTTTAAGTAGTCTTTTTGCAATGTCCAAATAAGCTATCATGTGCTCTTCCCTGGCCTGGTATTCATTCAGTACCTGATGGACCACTACCTGTGAATCACTGTAAACTTCCAGCTCATCTGCCCCTAGTGCTATGCAGACTCTCAGACCGGCCAGCAAGGCTTCATATTCTGCTTGGTTGTTGGTTGCCTTGAAATCGAACCTCATGGCACATTCTACAGTATCCCCCTCGGGGGTCGTTATGACTATTCCTGCCCCGCTGCCATGCGTGTTCGATGACCCATCTACATGTAATTTCCACTGGAATTTAGTAGTCTGTTCATCTTCCATTGCCCTCCTTACCTCGGCGTCTGGCTCGGTGAATTCTGCTATAAAGTCGGATACCGCCTGCCCTTTGATGGCCGTTTTTGGTGTGTATCTGATGTCGTATTCGCTGAGCTCTACCGCCCACTTGGTCAGCCTTCCTGACACTTCTGGCTTTTGAAGAATGAGTTTCAGCGGGCAGTCTGTATATACCTCTATTGTATGTGCTTGGAAATATGGCCTTAGCTTCCTGGCCGATGTGATCAGAGCTAACGCTATTTTTTCTGCCGGCGAGTATCTGGTTTCCGCCGCTAACAACGCTTTGCTTGTATAGTACACTGGCTTTTGTATTCCTTCCTCCAGTCGGATCAACACCGAACTCGTCGCCACCTCGGTGACCGAGAGGTATAAGTATAATGTTTCTCCCACCACCGGTTTTGAAAGGATTGGTGCTCTCCCCAGATATTCTTTTAATTTTTGAAAGGCTTCTTCACACTCTGTACTCCATTCGAGCCCTTTCCCCTTTTTTATTGCTTTAAAGAATGGGGCGCATTTGTCTGTTGACTTGGCTATAAACCGATTGAGTGACGCGAGGCATCCCGTTAGCCTCTGCACATCTTTTAGCGTCCTGGGTGAAGCCATTCCTTCTAGTGCTTTGATCTTCTCAGGATTTACTTCGATTCCCCTCTGGTGCACCTGAAAACCTAGAAACCTTCCCGAAGGTACTCCGAACACACACTTGCTTGGGTTGAGCTTCATCTGATACTTTCTTAGGACGTCGAAGGTTTCCTTCAAATCCTCCGCGTGTTTTTCTGCAGTGGTGCTCTTAGTCAGCATATCATCCACATAAACCTCCATATTTTTTCCAATCTGCCGAGCAAACATCCTGTTTACTAGCCTCTGGTATGTTGCCCCGGCGTTTTTCAATCCGAATGGCATTACCTTGTAGCAATATAAACCCTGGTCCAGTGGTAAACGACGTCTTTTCCTCATCTGCCTTATTCATCCGGATCTGATTGTATCCCGAGTATGCGTCCATGAAGCTTAACAATTCATGTCCCGCTGTCGCATCCACCAACTGGTCGATCCTCGGTAGTGGGAAACTATCTTTTGGGCAAGCTTTGTTCAAGTCTGTAAAGTCTACACACATCCTCCATTGCTTGTTCTTTTTCTTGACCAACACCACATTGGCCACCCACTCCGGATACTTGACTTCCCTTATCGACCCCGCGGAAAGTAGCTTTTCTACTTCCTTCTTGATTGCGACGCTTCTTTCTGGATTGAATAGGTCTTCTTTTTTGTACCACGGGTCGGAACTCGGGGTCGGTGGAAAGATGATGTGAAATCACCTTCGGGTCTACCCCCAGCATATCTTCATGGCTCCAAGCGAAAACATCCTTGTAATTTCTCAGTAGCGCAATAAGTGCGGTTTTGACATGTACGCTCAAATTTGCCCCTACCTTCACTGTCCTACCTGGATCCTCCGGGTCTAGTGCCACCTCTTGGGTCGGCTCGTCTTCCCTATCCTCCGGTCCTTCTCTGGGATCCAACTCAAAATCTTTCGGCACTTCTGCCTGTTCTTCAGGTTCTCTATCCTCTTGCTGGACTGTTACCATGTATACCTGGCGTACCTCCCTATCTCTATATACTGATAAGTTTGCTCTACGGGCCATCTCTTGTGACCCTTTGACCACTCCCACACCATATTCGGTCGGGAATTTCATCATGAGGGCATAAGTTGCTGTCACCGCCTTGGCTTTATTCAAAAATGGTCGGCCCAGTAAAGTATTATACGGCCAGTTTTCCGTATCTACCACCACAAAGTCGAGCAGCACTGTTTTCTGGCAAGGGGCTTTTCCTATCTTCACAGGTAGCTTAACCGTGCCGAGTGACCTCACTTCGACCCCTCCAAATCCTCTAAGGGGTGTGGGAAAAGGCTGTAGGTCTTTCCTGTCTAGCCTCAGCTGGTCATATACTTCTGCACTAAGAATGTCTGCCGAACTCCCATTGTCGATCAGAATTCGATGAACTTCTCTATGGCCGATCCGAGCGCTGACCACCAGTGCGTCATTTGGCCTAACATCCACTCCGTGTGAGTCGGCCTCTGTGAACACGATCGGGTCCCAGCCCTCCTTGATTCTTTTCGGGTCGGGCTCAATAGAATTGACGTCCAGGTCTCTCCGTGCCTCCATAGCTTCCCGAATCTCCTGGGTTCTTTCCCTGTTACTCTTGCCCGTTGCTGGACCTCCGAAGATGGTGTTAATTGCTCCTTCATCCTCAGCTTTCTTGGGACTAAGTTTTCTTGCCCGTCCGTCCTGTCGGCTGTCTTTCTGTCCATCTGCCCTGTCCGTCTTTTTGAAAACAATGTCCTTCAAATGCCCTTCCCTAATAAGAGTCTCGATATGATCCCTTAGCTGGAAACACTTGGATGTCTCGTGCCCATTCTCTTTGTGGAAACGGCAATATTTGGTGGTGTCCCTCCGAGCATATGTCGATTGCTTAGGTGGTTCTTTGGACATGTTCTTCTCTTCTAGGATTGCCAGGACTTCTTCCTGATCTTTCTTCAACGGGGTATAATTTGTATATCGGCCCTGGAACTTCTGCCGTGGTTGATCGGTTTTTGGGTCGTATGCTCGTCGTCCATCCCGACCATCCCGTGCCTTATTTTTCTGCTTGTCACCTTTAGGTATCGGGCATCTTGGTCTGGTCCTTGGTTTTGGATCCCTCTGGGCGACCGCCATGTACGAAGTAACCTCCTGTGGCAATTTCCTCTTCTTCGGCCAAGGCGTAACCTCCTGCCATGTCCATCATATCGGCATAGCTGGTTAGTCGGGCTCTTCTGAGGTCAAAGGACAATTGGCCATTCTGAAGGTTGTTAATGAACGCGGCAATTATTGCTTCGTCGTTTGCACTTCCGATCTCGGACACTTCCTGACCGAACCTTCCCAGATATTTCTTCAGCGACTCGTCTTTTCCCTGTTTGAGTTGGGATAAATGAGCCACTGACTTTTTCCTGTGTACATTCCCGAGGAACTGCCTTGAGAAAGCCTTGCTCAGTTCGCCGAAGCTACTTATGCTTGCTGCTGGCAACCTTCCAAACCACCGGGAGCCTAGATCCCCAGGAGTTTGAGGAAAATTCAAACATAGTAGTGCATCATTATGGACATATTGCGCCATAGCGCTCCTATACCTCCGGACATGCTCTTTTAGGGTCTGTATCCTTCTTGAACAGCTCGATGTGGGGCATTCTGAATCTTTCTGGGAAAGGCATCCTCAAAACCCCATTGGTAAAAGGGCTTCCGGATTCATCGTCTGACAGCTCATTACGCCCATACCGCCTGACCAAAGCATCCATTTGCCGACGATTATTTTGAACTTCCCGGGTGAGGCTCTGTATAAGTATGTCTCTGTCCCCTTCAGGTTCCCCTGACGCATCGAAGTTCTGGCTTATGGTCAGTTTTTGGCCCCTCTCCTCGGGATTCAACTCTCTATGTTCTCGGTTTAGGCCATGCAGTCGGACTGTACCCCTTTGGCGCTTGCGATGATGGTTCTGCTCACTTTCTTCAGAGGATGACCGGTCTCTCCGGTGGCCACGCCTCCTGGGGCGGTCTCGATCTCCGGCTACCCGATCTTGATAGTACTCTTTGTCGGAATCATTCCCCTCTCTGCGCTCCCTACTTCTCCTGGCTACTCTTTCAGATAGCATCTCTGGTCTGCCTGTAGGATCTTGCCTCGCCTTTGGGGGTGCATCAGGGGTTGGTATCACCACCGCGGAGCGCAGTCTTGCTGTCTGCTGGCTTGGGGCGGACAGTTCATGAGATGACATCAATCCTTCCGTAACAGAGAGATCAATTCCCTGCCTTGCTGCGTCTGATATGAGTTGTTGTAGAGAAGCACGGAGTCGCTGCGCGATTTCTTCATTCGCTGTAGGTAAACGTTGAATTCCAGCCAGGGCAGCTGACTGGTTTACCGTCGTCAAAGTTGCATCCGCCGTATTGAGCGCGGTGTCATCTTCCAACTCGTTACTTGGCACGCCCTGACTGTACCTGGAATCGCTACCATCTCCTTCGCCAGCCATTGTTGTCACAAAGTTCTAGGTTCCCCCTCCTTCTAGCGCCAATTGTTGACGGTGATTTTTGGTGATCACCAAGTCAATGATTCGTTCTCGAGTTACTGCAATTTATATGTGAGTGTGGTCAAAGATTGTAAAGAAATAACAGGTGATTTACGTGGTAAAACTACAAAAGATCGGAGAAACATCCACGGGATCGTTGCCTCTAGCAACAAAGCCAAATCCACTATGAATCACGATTACAAGATGAAGAATGACAGAATGATTACAAGCTCTTCAATACAATTTTCTCTCTCTCTCCTTCTACTTTTCACGTACCCCCCTGTTTGTGTATAGAGGGGGTATTTATACATGTTGTTTTTAGGGTTTTAAGGTGGCCGCTAGGGTTTGGTATTGTGGTGCCCAAGTCTCAAGCGGTTTTCTAGTCCTAATTAGATTATGTTTCCTCTTTTGGCTGAGTCTGATTCTGGACGAGATTCTTTCTCCTTTATTCGCGGGAGAACTGCTTGTTTCCTTGTTAAACTCTAATAGTCCACATCGTTGCTTATCGTGGATGTGCTGGTCGCTGATTATGATTGGCATACGAATGTTGGTGACTATCTCATTGATTCCCGAGTATGTATGCCCGAGTATGCCCGAATGTGCCCGAGTGAGATTTGCTGCCCGAGTTGATCGTCTTCGTTTGTGGTCGGACTACTTACTCTTTTTTCCGAGTAGGTTATCGTGGGAGGTTTCTGCTCCATAAGTTGACTTATCTTGACTCTTGCTTTCCTGGCTTTTCGTGCTGATGACGTGTCCTTCACCACTAATTTTTACCTATAACATACATTAAGAATAAAATTTTATTCTTATATTCTTATATTGTTCTACTTTACTGCATGACAAACGCATAAATGGGACGATCTGAATTCGTTTCGCCCGCTTGTACTTGGCTATCTTCGAATGCATGGATCTTTCGGGAATCCTTAGCTTTACTTTGACCGAGTGCCTTATGTAGCCGGTAACTAATTTTAGCCGAGTATCTTATGTAACTGGCCTTTTAATCAATTAGACCGAGTATCTTATTTAACTGGTAACTAATTTTAGCCAAGTATCTTATGTAAATGGCCTTTTAATCAATTAGACCAAGTATCTTATTTAACTGGTAACTAATTTTAGCCGAGTATATTATGTAACTGGCTTTTATCCTTCGATTTTTTAGGTTGGTTTACCTCAACGTTACGCTGAGGCTCGCCACGACCATACGTTGAGGTCCTTGCACAAGTCACCTAGGATGTCTCCCGGTTTTATCTGTGCAAGGTTTTGCCGAATCTCACTAGTCTTTCTAGCGGCGCTCCGAGCAGTTTTCCAGTTATTCTGGTGCCTCGGTTTTGCCTTTTTGCTAAGGGATGCGCTCGTATCGCCTTAACTAGGCGGGCACGCTACTACAGCTTTTCCGCCCTTCGAGCACTACTCGTCCGCTCTTTCGCGGCCTTATAGCGCCCGACTCTTTTTGGTGTTTATTCGGTCGGCTTTTGAGTGGCCGCTATTGAAATGTTGCTCATGGATTTTATTGATTCCACTACTCCATACTGGCTACTGAACTTTATTGGATGATCAACATGATTATGAAATCAACAAATAAATCTGAAATAATTAAAGCGGAAACTAAAAACTGAGCTAAAGCAGAATAAATTAATCATATAACCATAATCGGATTCTTTAGGGATAGAAGATCTTTAGATATTGTGCGTTGCATGGTCGGGGTACCAGGATACCCTCTGGTCGGGCTATCATGTAGGCCCCGTGCCCTACAATTCCCTTGATGATGTATGGCCCTTCCCATTTATCGGCGAGAGATCCCGATGATTTATCCTTGGTATTTGGGGATACTCTTCTTAGTACTAAATCCCCGAGTTGGAATCTCCGCTCCCGAACGTGGGAGTTGTAGTACCTCGCAGCCCTTTGCTGGTACACGGAATTTCTTACTTGTGCTGCATCTCTGATCTCCTCAAGCTCGTCTAAGTTCTGCTGCAGCATATCTATATTGTGCTCGGGGCTGTATAACTGAATCCTGGGGGATGTAAAAGTTGTTTCTGCTGGGATAACAACCTCTGTCCCAAATGCTAGCGCAAAAGGAGTTTCCCCCGTGGACGACCTTACAGTTGTTCGGTATGCCCATAGTACCTCGGGTAGTTTGTCAGCCCAGTCACATTTCTTTGCCTCTAGTTTTGCTTTCAATGTGTGCTTGATCACTTTATTCACGGCCTCGGTCTGGCCATTGGTTTGAGGGTGAGCAGGCGATGCATAGTAGTTTGCGATCTTGAATTCTTCACACATTTCTCTGAACTTCTTATTGTCGAATTGGGTTCCATTGTCAGTTATAATGATACTCGGGATCCCGAACCTATATATTATATTCTTCTTAACAAAGCTGGTGGTATTTGCCTCAGTGATGTGTACAAGTGCCTCTGCTTTTGCCCATTTGGTAAAATAGTCCACTGCCACAATGGCGTGCTTTGCCCCTCCCTTTGTTCCTATGGGCATTGGTCCTATTAGGTCGAGTCCCCACATGGTGAAGGGCCAAGGTGAGGTTAAGCTTCTAAGTAATTCTGGGGGTCGCCGAATGTCGTTTGCTATTCTTTGGCATGTTTCGCAACTCTCTGCGAATCGCTGCGCTTCTGCGAACAGAGTTGGCCAGTAGAATCATTCGGAAGATTTGAAGGAAACCTTTGACGTCTTGAGGAAGTATAAAATGAAGCTCAACCCAAGTAAATGTGTATTCGGAGTACCGTCGGGAAGGTTTCTAGGTTTTCAGTACACCAAAGGGGAATTGAGGTAAATCCCGAGAAGATCAAAGCACTAGAAGGAATGGCTTCACCAAAGACGTTGAAAGATGTACAACGACTGACGGGATGTCTTGCGTCACTCAACCGGTTCATAGCCAAATCAACAGACAAATGCACCCCATTCTTCAGGGCAATAAAGAAGGGAAAAGGGCTCGAATGGAGTACAGAATGTGAAGAAGCCTTTCAGAAATTGAAAGAGTATTTGGGGAGAGCACCCATCCTTTCAAAACCGGTGGTGGGAGAAACATTGTACTTATACCTCTCGGTCACAGAAGTGGCGACAAGTTTAGTATTGATCCGATTAGAGGAAGGAATACAAAAGCCAATGTATTACACAAGCAAGGCATTGTTACCAGCAGAAACCCGGTATTCGCCAGCAGAAAAAATAGCTCTAGCTCTGATCACATCGGCTAGGAAATTGAGGCCATATTTCCAAGTGCATACAATAGAGGTGTATACAGACTGCCCACTGAAACTCATTCTTCAAAAGCCGGAGGTGTCAGGAAGGCTGACCAAATGGGCAGTGGAACTCAGCGAATACGATATCAGATACACACCAAAAGCGGCAATCAAAGGGCAGGCGGTATCTGAGTTTATAGCAGAATTCACCAAGCCAGACGTCGAGGTAAGAAGGACAATGGAAGATGAACAGACTACTAAATTCCAATGGAAATTGTATGTAAACAGATCATCAAACACACATGGCAGCGGGGCAGGAATAGTCATAACAACCCCCGAGGGAGAAACTGTGGAATGTGCCATGAGGTTCGATTTCAAAGCAACCAACAATCAAGCAGAGTATGAAGCCTTGTTGGCCGGCCTAAGGGTCTGCATAGCATTAGGGGCAGACGAGCTGGAAATTTACAGCGATTCGCAAGTTGTGGTTAATCAGGTACTGGATGAATACCAAGCAAGGGAAGAGCACATGATAGCTTATTCGGACATTGCAAAGAGGCTACTTAGAAAGTTCAAAGTGTATAGAATCTCTCAGATCCCTCGGGAAGAGAACGAAAAAGCAGATGCTTTGTCCAAACTAGCTTCAGCCACCACAAGTATCAGATCCAAAGCAATACCAGTGGCACATCTGACTAAACCAAGTACAGCAGAATCCGAGGAAATCATGATAGCAGAGATCCTACCAAGCCCAGGCGACTGGACATACATACTCAGAAAGTACTTAGAGGAAAACATACTACCGGAGGATGCTGTGGAAGCTAAACGCATCAGATACAGGTCAACCCGGTACACGATTTTGAGGGGAGAATTATACAGGAGAGGATTCTCAGAAGTGCTACAAAGATGTATTGCCGGCGAAAAAACCGGAGAGATCCTAAAGAGCGTCCACAGTGGAGTGTGTGGGAACCGCACCAGGGGTAAAAGCCTAGCACACAAGGTACTTAGGCAAGGATTCTACTGGCCGACTCTGTTCGTAGAGGCGCAGCGATTCGCAGAGAGTTGCGAAACATGCCAAAGAATAGCAAACGACATTCGGCGACCCCCAGAATTACTTAGAAGCTTAACCTCACCTTGGCCCTTCGCCATGTGGGGACTCGACCTAATAGGACCAATGCCCATAGGAACAAAGGGAGGGGCAAAGCACGCCATTGTGGCAGTGGACTATTTTACCAAATGGGCAGAAGCAGAGGCACTTGTACACATCACTGAGGCAAACACCACCTGCTTTGTTAAGAAGAATATAATATATAGGTTCGGGATCCCGAGTATCATCATAACTGACAATGGAACCCAATTCGACAATAAGAAGTTCAGAGAAATGTGTGAAGAATTCAAGATCGCAAACTACTATGCATCGCCTGCTCACCCTCAAACCAATGGCCAGACCGAGGCCGTGAATAAAGTGATCAAGCACACATTGAAAGCAAAACTAGAGGCAAAGAAAGGTGGCTGGGCGGACAAACTACCCGAGGTACTATGGGCATACCGAACAACTATAAGGTCGTCCACGGGGGAAACTCCTTTTGCGCTGAAGAATGGGGCGCATTTGTCTGTTGATTTGGCTATCAACCGGTTGAGTGACGCAAGACATCCCGTCAGCCGTTGTACATCTTTCAACGTCTTTGGTGAAGCCATTCCTTCTAGTGCTTTGATCTTCTCGGGATTTACCTCAATTCCCCTTTGGTGTACCTGAAAACCTAGAAACCTTCCCGACGGTACTCCGAATACACATTTACTTAGGTTGAGCTTCATTTTATACTTCCTCAAGACGTCAAAGGTTTCCTTCAAATCTTCCGAATGTTTTTCTGCCGTAGTGCTCTTGGTCAACATGTCATCCACATAGACCTTCATGTTTCTCCCAATCTGCCGAGCGAATATCCTATTCACCAACCTCTGGTACGTTGCCCCAGTATTTTTTAATCCGAATGGCATCACTTTGTAGCAATACAACCCCTGATCCGTGGTAAAAGATGTTTTTTCTTCATCTGCTTTGTTCATCCGGATCTGATTGTATCCCGAGTAAGCATCCATGAAACTCAGTAGTTCGTGTCCTGCTGTTGCATCTACCAACTGGTCAATCCTCGGTAGTGGGAAACTGTCCTTCGGGCAAGCTTTGTTTAAGTCTGTGAAATCCATGCACATCCTCCATTGATTGTTCTTTTTCTTGACCAATACTACATTGACTACCCACTCCGGGTACTTGACTTCCCTTATCGATCCTGCGGAAAGCAGCTTCTCCACTTCTTTCTTGATTGCGACGCTTCTCTCTGGATTGAACAACCTTCTCTTTTGTACCACTGGTCGGGACTCTGGGTTGATGGAGAGGCAATGCGATATCATTCTTGGGTCCACCCCCAGCATATCTTCGTGACCCCAAGCAAAAACATCCTCATAATTTCTTAGCAGTGTAACAAGCTGGGTTTTGACATGTACACTTAAACTTGCCCCTACCTTCACCGTCCTACTCGGATCCTCTGGATTCAGCGCCACTTCCTCGGTCGGCTCATCTTTTCTAACCTCAGGCTCTTCTCTGGGATCCAATTCAAATTCTTTCGGCATTTCTGCCTGCTCTTCAGGTTCTCCAACCTTTTGTTGGGCCGTTACTGGGTATACTTGGTGTACTTCCCTATCTTTATACACTGACAAGTTTGCTCTTCGGGCCATCTCTTGTGACCCCTTAACCACTCCTACGCCATATTCGGTCGGGAATTTCATCATGAGGGCATAGGTTGCTGTCACCACCTTGGCTTTATTCAAAAATGGTCGGCCCAATAAGGCGTTGTACAGCCAGTTTTCTGTATCTACCACCACAAAGTCGAGTAGCACTGTTTTTTGGCAAGGAGCCTTCCCGATCTTCACGGGTAATTTCACCGTGCCAAGCGACCTTACTTCGACTCCTCTAAATCCTCTAAGGGGTGTGGGAAATGGCTGTAGGTCTTTCCTATCTAGCCTCAGCTGGTCATATACTTCTGCACTTAGAATATCTGATGAACTCCCATTGTCAATCAAAATTCGATGAACCTCTCTATGACCGATCCGCGCGCTGATCACCAGCGCGTCATTTGGCCTAACATCTACTCCGTGTGAGTCAGCTTCTATGAATATGATCGGGTCCCAGCCCTCCTTGATTCTCTTCGGGTCGGGTTCAATAGAATTGACGTCCAGGTCTCTCCGTGCCTCCATGGCCTCCCGGATTTCCTAGGTCCTTTCCCTGTTACTCTTGCCAGTCGTTGGTCCTCCAAAGATGGTGTTAATTGCTCCTTCATCCTCGGCTTTCTTGGGACTAAGCTTTCTTGCCCGTCCGTCCTTCTGTCCATCTGCCCTGTCCACCTTTTTGAAAACAATGTCTTTCAAATGCCCTTCCCTAATGAGAGTTTCGATGTGGTCCCTTAGCTGGAAACACTTGGATGTCTCGTGCCCATTCTCATTGTGGAAACGGTAATATTTGGTGGTGTCCCTCTGAGCATATGTTGACTGCTTAGGCGGTTCTTTAGACATGTTCTTCTCTTCTAGGATTGCCAGGACTTCTTCTTGATCTTCCTTCAATGGGGTATAATTTGTATATCTGCCCTAGAACCTCTGCCGCGGTTGATCGGTTTTTGGGTCATATGCTCGTCGTCCATCCCGACCATCCTGCGTTTTATTCTTCTGTTTGTCACCTTTGGTATCAGGCGCCTTTGTCTGGTCTTTGGTTTTGGATCCCTCTGGGCGACCGCCATGCACGAAGTAACCTCCTATGGCAATTTCCTCCTCTTCGGCCAGGGCGTAACCCCCTGCCATGTCCATCATATCAGCATAGCTGGTTAGTTGGGCTCTTCTGAGGTCAAAGGACAATTGGCCGTTCTGAAGGTTGTTGATGAACGCGGCAATTATTGCTTCGTCATTTGCACTCCCAATTTTGGACACTTTCTGACCGAACCTCCCAAGATATCTCTTCAGCGACTCGTCTATTCCCTGTTTGAGTTGGGATAAGTGAGCCACTAATTTTTTCCTGTGTACATTCTCGAGGAACTGCCTTGAGAAGGCTTTGCTCAGCTCGCCGAAGCTGCTTATGCTTGCTGCTGGCAGTCTACCAAACCACCGAGAGCCTAGATCCCCAAGAGTCTGGGGAAAATTCAAACATAGCAGTGCGTCATTGTGGACATATTGCGCCATATCGCTCATATACCTCCGGACGTGTTCTTTTGGATCGGTATCTTTCTTGAATAGCTCAATGTGGGGCATCCTGAATCTCTCCGGGAAAGGCATCCTCAGAACCCCATTGGTAAAAGGGCTTCCGGATTCATCATCTGACAGCTCGTTACACCCATATCGCCTGACTAAAGCATCCATTTGTCGACGATTATTCTGAACTTCCCAGGTCAGACTCTGTATGAGTATGTCTCTGTCTCCTTCAGGTTCCCCTATCACATTGAAATTTTAACTTATGGTCAATTTTTGGCCCCTTTCCTCCGGATTCAACTCTCTACGATCTCGGTTTAGGCCATGCAGCCGGACTGTGGCCCTTTGGCGCTTGCGATGATGATTCTGCTCACTTTCTTCCGAGGAGGATGACCGGTCTCTCCGGTGACTGCGCCTCTTAGGGTGGTCTCGATCCCCAGCTATCCGATCTTGATCGTATCCTTTGTCAGAATCATTCCCCTCTCTATGCTCCCTACTTCTCCTGGCCACTCTTTCAGATAACATCTCTGGTCTGCCTGTAGGATCTCGTCTTGCCTTTAGGGGTGCATCAGGCGTTGGTATCACCACTGCAGAACGCAATCTTGCTGCCTGCTGGTTTGGGGCAGACAGATTGTGAGGCGACATCAAACCTTCCGTGGTAGAAAGGTCAATTCCTTGCCTTGCTGCGTTTGATATAAGTTGTTGCAGAGAAGCGCGGAGTCGTTGTGTGACTTCTTCATTAGTTGTAGGGAAACGTTGAATACCAGCCAGGGCGGCTGACTGGTCTACCGTCGTTAGGGTTGCATCCGCAGTATTGAGCGCGGTGTCATCTTCCAGCTCGTTACTTGGCATGCCTTGACTGTACCTGGAATCGCTACCATCTCCTTCGCCAGCCATTGTTGTCATAAATTTTCAGGTTCCCCTCCTTCTAGCGCCAATTGTTGACGGTGATTTTTGATGGTCACCAAGTCAATGATTTATTTTCGAATTGCTATAGTTTATGAACGAGAACGATTAAAAATCAAGAAGAAATAACAAGCAATTACGTGGTAAAACTCCAATGATTGGAGAAACATCCACGGATTGTTGCCTTAGCAACGAAGCCAAATTCACTATGAAGAATGGTTACAAGAATATTACACTATAATCTCTCTCTCTCTCTCGATATTTCTCACGTACCCCCTGTTTGTGTATAAAGAGGGTATTTATACATGTTGTTTTTAGGGTTTGATACTACCGCTAGGGTTCGGTATCGTGGTGCCCAAGTTTTGGGTGTGTTCTAATCCTAAACGGATTCTGTTTCCCTCTTTGTAGCGTATTTCCTGATTTGGCTGAGTCCAAGTTTGATTCTGATTCCTCCTCCTTTCCTTGTGGGAAAGCTATTTGTTTCCTTATTTGAACTCTGAGCAGCCCCACCGTTGCTTTATCGTGGAGGCGCTGGTCGCTGATTATTTCTCGTGATTGGAATATGAATGCTGGCGATTATCTGTCTCATTGATTCCCGAGTATGCCCGAGTATGCCCAAGTATGTGCCCGAGTAAGGTTTATTGCCCGAGTTGATTGTCTTTGTTTGCAGTCGGGCTACTTACTCTTTTTCCGAGTTAGTTGTCATGGGGGATTTCTGCTCCATAAGTTGACTTATCTTGACTCCTGCTTGCCTGGCCTTTTATGGTGGTGACGTGTCCTTCACGACTATTTTTACCTATAACAATATATTTGGCTAATATTTTAACCTTGCCGCCCCACATGTATAAAATGGGCCATATATTATTTTCTTATTTCAATTAATCCACTGGACTTTAAATAAAAAGCCCACATGTGAACCAAACCCATTCTTACTAAAAGAAACAAGCCCACATGCCTTTCATTAATATATTAATATAATTAAGCAGCCCATTAAATAAATAATGTGCAAATTATATTCTTAATATATTAAATGCAATTCTAGATGGACCCATAAATTGGTCCGGTAGAATATATCAAGTGATCCATGCAAGTCTGTGTGGATTGGGGATCTTGGCGGGCTATCTAAATTTAAGCTTCAATAGACATAACCTAATCACAATCAACAAATGATTCACTTAGGTCTGATCCATTAATTTTAACTCATTCCACTAAAGAGCTAAAATTGAACTCTTAAATAAAGATAGAATAAGAAGATGTTCCTCATTCATACCCTAGACAATCATGTTGGAGATAGTGTATCCTCGTGATTAATATCAGTAATCGCCAAGAGTTCATAGACCGCCTATAACTCTCTAAGTTACCATATTTACTCATATGACCACGTTTTGAACTTGGATATTTTGACTTGTCCAGAAGCCATGTTTTCAATAGTCACTATCGAAAACTCAACGTTGAGATTTAATATCCAATAACCTCAAAACATCCATATGATGATATTATACTCTCATTTAATAAATGGAGCCACGATGTCCATATCTATAAATGAAGTCCTCTATCGATTAACAAATGAATATCACCAAACTATCGAGGATAGACTATGCTATATAATCGTACTCATTGATAACTCAAATGATATCACTTGCAATCATAAGTCCATCATTTATCTCAGGATTAAGATAGACTCTCCGATTGTCCTGATAATGAAAAGACTATTATCTATTGACGATTCTAGATAAAGCTTTTCATTGTGATCCAGTTCAATGCACCCAGTGCACCAGATTCTTTTACTCGAAGACACTCCGATGATTTTAGACTCATCATATCTCATTTGATCTCACTCAAATGCTAGCAAAAGAATTCTACAACTTTAACAAGATAAAGGTGCCCAACCTTTAACTTAAGTTGTGAACATTATTCAAGACTAACTAAAGAATTGTGTCTACCTCATACATATCCAGATACTCGAACAATTCTTCTTTTCTCATAGTCTTTAGACCTTATGATTATTTACTTTGACAATTATAATATTAAACTATAAATGCTATAAGATTTGTTAAACCAGAAATCACTTTATTAATATGAAAAAGATTGTCAATTACAACATTACACTCTTGCTATTGAGCATAATCCTAACAGCCTACTCATCGGTTCTTTGGTGTTGGAGATCCAGTGTGGAAGAACTTGGTTCGAGGGAATCACAAAGATTCTAAAGTGGAGGAATTCGGTTCGAGTGAATCACAGAAAGTCTACAAGGGTAACGATTTTTTTCCATACTATTTATATTAAATATTAGAATCAATATAATTACAACGATTAGGCTAAAACGTTTTTTGTTTTTATGAAAATTTTTAAAAATCGGGCCCACCGCCCTTCCGCTGAGTGAATACCAATTTCGGTTCCCGGAACCAACAATTTATCCTCTTTCTTTCTTCTTACAGGGTTTCAAATTTGCCTTGGCTACGGGGCAGCTGGTTAGCAATCTGAAAGAGGCCAATCTCACGCTTTAGGTAAAGCTAGCAGAAGCCGAGGATGCTCTAGCCTGGGTTGTTGAATGTGTAATCTCTCTAGTAAATTCTGCCTCAGAGTCTGAATCTAGAAAGCAGACTGCCTTGGTGGATCTTGAATAAATGAGGCGTGCCTATGACACGGAAACTATCAAGTCAACTCGTCGCAAAGCGGAGAGAGAGTTTGTGAAGGAAGAAAAGGCTGTCCTCCAGGATGAGAACCAATTTCCATGGGGTGCTGTGAGTATCTTGGATTCCGAGGTGGATTCCTCTTTCACCGATGGATATTTCACTGCCTCGTATGAAGTTGCAAAGGCGTTTCTTTCTCTTTTCGACCTGTAAACCCCTCTCGGTTGGGATCGGGACCAAATTATGGCTAAGGCCGCTGCGCTTTCAGAAGCTGATCCTGACCAAAAAAGTCCTTCATAGGCCATTGCTGTTCCGAATCCGTCTTCTCATCAGCCTTCTATTGGTTTAGGAAGTACTGCTGAGATGGGGACTCAGGATCCTCCTTCTACTCCAAAAAATCCAGGGGCAGGATTCTGTCCATCCTACCAAGGCAGCAGATCCTCCTATTAAGGCAGGTATGCCTGGAGTTGATGAAATGCTGGCTGCCGCTGGAGTCGAGGTGGTCGAGGAGGTGGATGGAGCCAAGCAAGAGGAACAGGTCAGATCAAAGCAGCAGGATGCATGACTTTGTCTTTTGTCTTTTGTCATCCCCCTCCCTCCCTCCCTCCCTCCCTTTTTTATAGCCTGGGAAAGTGGATTGGGCACCTTTATTGATTAAATGAAAATTTCCATCTTTTTGCAATCAAACTGTCTTACTTGCAATATATGCTCAATCATAGAACTTATATCCCGGTATAGGACGACACTTGTACGCTTGTATGTGACCCAAGTAAAACTTACTTGGAATATTATAAATGCTTAGCTTCAATCTTGCTTGGCTGGCAATGGAGGAATCAATACTTGTACCATCCTCTAGAAGCAATTCTCAGATGATAGTCCCCTTAGTATAGGTTGGCAGTATTTTTGGCTAAGTAAATTTGACAAAGTATGGAACTATCTTGACCAGAATAACTCGATCCAGATATGAAGCTAAGGTTGCCTAGGTACCTTGATCTGAACATTGTAAGTCTGGAAAATTGATGAACCTTTCATAGGGGATCCTGATGATAGATTTATCTTGATCGACTTCCCAACACATGGAGGTGGGAAATTCCTTATATGAATGCCTGGTGGGACAAGGTATCTGGCATCTTGAGAAGGTACCCTAATTCCTTGGTGTCTTGTCCTGGTAGGCGATTAAAGGCACCTTAGCACCAGGATTTTATTTGTAGATATGGAGAAGTAAGGAATCAAGTATCCTGATAAGATATCTTAATCCTTTGGCGATCTGTCTTGGTAGGCAACTAAGGCCACCTTAGCACCAGGTTTTTCTGTGTAGATATGGAGAAGTAAGGAATCAAGTATCCTGATAAGGTATCTTGATCCTTTGGCGATCTATCTTGGTAGGCAACTAAGGCCACTTTAGCACCAGGATTTTCCTGGAGAGGGGTATTCCCCGTCCGAGGCTTCAGGAGGTCCGTATAGGTCTTCCTAGTCTTGAGGATGTAGA
This sequence comes from Acer saccharum, assembly GCA_030490815.1. Taxonomy (NCBI): domain Eukaryota; kingdom Viridiplantae; phylum Streptophyta; class Magnoliopsida; order Sapindales; family Sapindaceae; genus Acer; species Acer saccharum. The sequence goes on from CM059876.1 coordinate 36,323,938, forward strand.
GTTTGGCAGGTGACTACGCCTCTTATGTGTTTATGCACCAGATCCTTCCTGGTGAAGGGTATACCTTGATCAAGGCAGCAGGAATGCCACATGGCCTTTCCTGGTCTTGAGGCGATTAGAAAATGGTGAAATTTGCTAGGCGAACTCAGGAGAATCGCGTAAGAGAATATAAGCTGACTTTATTGAATTTCTCAAAAGCAAATACAAAGCAAAAAATCGGGGTATATATCAGAAGTATACCAACCGAGATAATATTCTTCTTCAAACTCTAAGGGTAAAACCTTTTAAGGTGATCTGCATTCCAGGTTTGATCTACCGGGTAGCCATCCATGTCTTCTAATGTGTAAGCCCTCTTACGAACCACTATCTTTATCAGGTAAGGACCTTTCTAGTTGGAGGCTAGTACCCCGTCAGACCTCTTCCGGGTATTCTGGGTAACTTTCCTAAGGACTAAGTCCCCCTCTTTAAAGTTACGAGTCTTCACCTTTTTATTGAAATATCCAGCTATCTTGCTTTGGTAGGCTACTACCCGCTCTGCAGCTCTATCTTGCTTCTCTTCAAGGAGGTCTAGGTTGGCTCTCAACTTCATTTCATTTTCTTCCAACTCAGAATGGTGGACCCTAAAAGATGTCAGCCTATGCTCGATAGGTGAGACTGCCTCTGTTCCAAAAGTCAGTGAGGGGTTTCTCCGATAGCAGTCATCTTGGTAGTCCGATATGCCCAGAGAACATTAGGAAGCTCTTCAACCCATTTCCCTTTCTTATGTTGGAGTTTCTTCTTAAGGAGCTTCTTGATAGTCTTGTTAGTAGCTTCCACTAGTCCATTAGATTGAGGATGGGCCACCGAAGCACAACAAAGGTCGATACCCCGCTCTTCACAGAAAAATCTAAAGTTGGTGTTGTCAAATTGCTTACCAAGATCGGTGATTATGGCCATCGGGGTACCGAATCTACAGAAGATGTTTTCCTTGACAAAGCTCGTGGTGTTTGCTTCAGTTATCTAGACCAGAGACTTTGCTTCCACCCACCAGGTAAAGTAGTCTATGGCCACTACAGCGTGCTTGGCTTGACTTGGTGCAATAGGAAATGGCCCGATCAGGTTTAGTCCCCAGACAGCAAATGGATAAGGTGTGTTGATCGAAACAAGTCTTTCTGGAGGTAGATGATGAAGGTTTACAGTCTTCTAACAAGGTTCACAGGATTGTGTGAACTTTTTAGCGTCCTGATGAAGAGTAGGCCAGTAATATCCCATCTAGAGAACTCGGTATGCCAAAGTCTCTCCTGAAACATAGTTGCCACAGTCCCCTGCATGTACCTCCTCTAATGCCCATTGAACATCATCCGGATGTAGACATCTCAGCAATGGGAGTGATTTTCCTTTGCGATAGAGGCATCCTTCTACTAGGCAATAACGGGTAGCAATCCTTTTAAGCTTGCGTGCTTGACCCGGGTCCTCTGGGAGAGTGTCATTTTTTAGGTAATCAACTATGAGATCTATCCAGCAAGGTAGTCGGTTGACTGGGCTCACTTCTTACCCTGTGGCCGTGCTGGGTCGGGGTATTAATTGGAGCGGTATCCCTTTAGGTAACGTTCGTCCTTCTGTTGCAGCTATCTTAGCTAGGACATCTGCTCGGTGATTCTTCTCTTAAGGAATCTGTTCCATCTTCATACCCTTGAATTTTATAGCTGCTTGTTAGACTTTCCTCATATATGCTATCATGTTGTCACCGTTTGCTTGATATACACCGGATACCTGGTTGATCACCAGCTGGGAATCACTTCTAACTAGGAGGTAGTCAGCCCCCAACTCCGTAGCAACTTTCATTCCTGCCAACAAGGCTTCGTACTCTGCTTCGTTATTAGTAACTTTAATTCTTCTTGGCCGCCACCCACTTTTGTTTCTATTCAACTTTTTTTTAAGTGTGTTGTTAGGATACATTTTAGTTATTAAATATATCATATATATAATTTTTAACTAAAAACCCTTTCTTTAATTATCCTTTTCAAATATATCTAATATATTAAGAAAGGGATAATAAGTATTTTAAATTCAAACTTAAATTCAAATACTTAGATAATTGATTTAGTAAAAATAAAATAATCCTATTATTTTATCTTCACATAAATCCAAATATCAACTAAATATTTAAATAATAACCCTCCATTTAATGATTAATTGCATAATTAAATAATCTAATTATTTAAATAATCTCATTATTCAATTAATTCCCAAATATATACGTGTCACTTTCGTAACACAATTAATCGGACAATCCAATTAATTAACCGTGACCCTTGTTACCTAAATCGATCGGGCTAGCAAGGGGACCTAATAGACCCATAGTATTTTGACTCCAATAATCCTTAGAAATAATTAATTAAACTCTTTAATTAATATTTCATGATTATTAACTTCGGTGTTATTCCACTAAAAACCCGAAGCTGCACTCTCTCAACTGTAGACGTTTTTACACAAACCAATAACTTTCGGTGTCCATCGATATAGATATAGCTATTACATAAGGTATAATCCTCCACAAGTAGTTCATAATTAGAGCTGGGTCATAATATCCGTTATACCCCCCTCTAATTATATCTTTCCTTTAAGTACTGTTAACCTCCAAAAATGGCGGGGACCAAAGAAGAATTTTCCATCAGGTATGAAAAAGGAGTCGAGGTAGAAAGCAACAGTTTTTAGAGGTACCTTGGAACCCCGCCTACCTACAATGAAGTTAGGATATGAAACTCCACCTACCCCAACCAGATCTAGAACCTCCAGGACTAAGAAAGCATCAGGAAACCTCAAAGACACTACTGCCACAAGGTCTTAACGCTTGCCTACCCCGGGTATCCCAGTAGTCCGATACCCGATATTCCCAAACCTCATTTAAGAAGAACGAGAGGAAGGCGGGGTGCCCGAAGCATCCCGACTCACAAAATTCGTGGCATACACATAGCAAGTTAACACCAGGGTCCCAGTATACTGACCCCGCCTGAAGTGGGAGGTGGGTACCTCGAACAGCAGACCAAATAGGAAGACAAACATTAAACACCACCGTTGAAGACAGAAACTCAAGTTAGAACACGGCATTCGTTCCCGCCATACATAATTCTATCTTAAATAGAAGTCAACTCCCATCAAATCGGAGGAAAGAGGGAATCACCCGATTGAAGGAATCAATTCCCCGACGAACCCGTTGATCGCCAAGGAAAGACCCGTAATTTGCTAAAACCCTAGACCGAAGTTCTAGGAGTGGACAGCAAGAAACGGGCCTATATATATTCATCATATGACAACATAAAGGGGATCGAAAACCCTATCAGACTTTTTCCACTTATCGATAGACACAAAAAGCTCCATCACCATTGCCTACCAAGTTGCTTTCATTTTCATTGTTGTTATGATCATGCTTATGCTTTCATTTTCAACAGATTGTAAGTTTCATTATATGTTATACTAAATAAAATAAATTGAATTTCATTCCATCAAATACCAGAATCTTTGTTATCCTACTACTACACACCACACTTAGCCGATTTACAGGAACCAACGGAGAATCGAGCTACTAGGTATCCCGCTAGCCCAGATCTGGGTCCCTCATAAACCGTTAATTATAAATTTCACCCCGGTGACAATTTTTGGTTAACAAGTTACCTCCAAGAAGTGTGGATTCTTTTACAAAACTCAGTTCCCTCGATATGTACCGAGTGACCCCAATCCCCTTCAACTACTATCCATTCATCCTTTCATCCTTCCAGGATTGATTGTATTTCACGTTCGCCCTCGGGTACGAGGAACTTCATTTTATTATTAGGTCTCAAGTAAAATTGACCCCGGGATGACAAGTTGGCCACTTGGTAAATGTACTTACAATACAAACCAAATGATCACAAATAACCTTCAAGAGATTGATGAGCAAGGTACTTACTAAGATCAATACCTTTTAGCTACAAAGATTACAAATGAAAGCTTCTTAACCACTAATCTATTCTATGATGTAATAACCAAAAACTAACAATAACTATTTCTATGCTATTTTTGTCACCCTTTGTTCTACAGGAGAGAGAAGTATATATATGTTTTTCTTCAAGTGAGGCAAGGAATGCCAATTTGGGCCTTGGACGTGCCTCTGGCGGGTTTGTTCCGCGGGTTCAAACCCGCCGTGGCCTCTGAAAAGCTATCGGCGGCCTCCTCTGAAAAGCTATCGGCGGCCTCCTCTGAAAAGCTATCGGCGGCCTCCTCTGAAAAGCTATCGGCGGCCTCCTCTGAAAAGCTATCGGCGGCCTCCTCTGAAAAGCTATCGGCGGCCTCCTCTGAAAAGCTATCGGCGGCCTCTGAAAAGCTATCGGCGGCCTCTTTCCCGCCGCACGAACTCGCCTTACAAACTCGCCTTACAAACTCGCCGTGCTTCTAGCGACTTCAAACCTTCGGGACGGCTTATGTCCAGCCGTGTCTTCTTCTCATGGTTTTGCTCATCTTTTAACCACTTTGATGCAAAAAAAACCTTCCTGACTGGTCAGATTATCTGAACTTAACAAAACACACGTTATGCACACAGATGTGCTCGAATATGAACACAAAACAAAAGGTAAGAATAAGGGGCGCTAAATGTGAACATTCATAGCACGATCAATAAGTGTACAAGTTGACCGAGTATCGTGGATTATTTAACCTACAATAATAAGAATCTAATTACAAAATATACCCAAGGCATTCCTTGGTGTTGAAGTCTTCAGGGTTCTTATTTATTTTGGGCTTTTAACCAAGTCCAACATGATAAAAAAAAAATTATGACCCATCTCATGAATCAAACCTAAAGCCTAAAAAATTGTGTCCAGTGAACAGTACCCGTATGAACAGTTCCAATGAACAGTACCGCATGATTCCGATTTCGCACTTTCACCGTTCGTCTTCTTCATCGGATTTCTTCTTACATATTTTATAACAAAATACATAACAGAAAAAATACAACAAAGAAAATACAGAGAACAGAGAGGAACAGAGAGGAACAGAGAGGAGAAGATAGTATTCAGCTTTGGTAAACAATGAGTATTCTTGGATTA
>CM059876.1:36974016-37127096 GCA_030490815.1 Acer saccharum
CATGGAACGTTACTTGGACGTGAAACATTACTGCATGGCACGTCAGCAAAAAGCATATTAACATCATAAATGTCTGGAACGTTAATCATTGGACATGAACTCATTAATTTCATGGCCAGTCATGAAAATCATAGAATATCATAAATGTCATGGAAACGTCATGGAATGTCAAGAATCATGAATGTATTCATGGAACTTTAATCTTGGACATGCATCTTGTTTGGCACATCATGAATGTCATGGAACTTTAATCTTGGACATGGCATCTGTTTGGCAAACATCATGGAAATCAAGTCATGGAAATCAGATCATGGGAAAGCTTCATGTAAGTCTAAGGGGATATGGCAACATCACGGAAAGCTTCATGTAAAGGGTTTTTTTTTTGGGTGAACCATCGAAATCATGAGACCGTCTTGGGTCCTAAACGATGATGGGAAAATCATGGTAAAATCAAGACCCAATCGGAAGGGGGAATTAATTCAAGATTAAATCCAGATTTCAAGTAATTTCAGATTTCGAAACAAACCCTAATATCAAATCAAATGTAATTAGGGATCGTGCCGATGTAGGGATAGAGGATATCAAATCAAAGGAAATTATTAGGGATCGTGCCGATTAAGAACACACCTAATCCGATCCTACCTCGTATCCACACACGGTGGTCGTCAGGGTATTTAGTGGTCACCTGCGGTCGTCGTTCTTTTCTGAGTATCCACACACTGTGGCTTTCCCGTTTCCCTTTCCAAGGCTTTTCCATTTCCCGTTTTCCCTCCCTTGCGGCCTGCGGTCGTCGTTCTTCAGTGTGCTTTCTCACTTTTGAAGCTTTTGTACTGGTGCCTTTCCGTTTCCGTTTCCGTTTTGTCTTTTGAACCGAGATTCTATAACAAGGGTAATTTTGTCTTTTAGTAGAACAATTAGATGTCAGATCAGAAGAATTCGAATAGGGGTAAAATTGTAAGATCAGGTATTTAAATACAATAAAGTCGTCTCCAGGGGTATAACTGTCAAACCCCCCACTAACTTCCACCACACAATCCATGATCCATGATCTATTGGTTGATCCATGATCATATTGGTTATATTTGGTTTTTAAAAACTAGTGGCTATTTGTGGTTTTGGCATCTTAACGGTGGCTATATTTGAAAACCCCCCAAAAAATTATACCTTATTCGAAGACACTTTCAATATATAAAACTCGAATATGAGATTCTGACCTTGAAAAATCAATTACCAAAAAACAAACCATAAAAAAATAACATCAAGAAAAAGAGAAGCTTAAGAGTTTTCTTTTAATACTGCATCAAATAATTGATTGTTCCATAAGAATTATTTTATCAAACAGTTAGTAAGCACATAAACTAATATTGACATATACTGTGGGAAATCTAAGAATAAACAACTATAAATCATGAAATAATAATAATGGGTTCCTTAAAAAAAAATTGAAAACAAATTAAAGTTAAAAAAACATCTCTAAATAGCTATATACAATTCTACATTCAAAAAAAAAAAAAAAAAAAAAAAAAAAAAAAAATCATACCTTATTCAAAGACACTTTCAATATATGAAACTTGAATTTGAGATTTTGACCCTGCAAAACAAGTATAAGAAAACAAACCCTAAAAAAAATCAAGATAAGCTTACATTTTTATCCGGGCAAAAGTTTCTCTATAATCTTGGTACTTCTTCTGATGAAACATTGTTTCAAACCTAAAAAGTGTTTTTAAGGTAAAGAAAAAAAAAAGAAGGGAAAAAAAAACACAGCATGATTGTGGCGTTTTTTATTTTATGTTTTTGTGGCTTTTTTTTTTTTTTTTTTAAAAAAAGGAAATATTAATTGATTTTTTTAATGTAAATATTAATTGATTTTGATGCCTTTTAAAAACCTAATTATTTATAAAATAAAATCTTTCCTTTTAAAAAGGTAATTTTGTGACTAATTATATTATTTGTCACAAATTATCAAGTTTTATAACTAACTGTGACAAATATTTTTAAAAAGTTTCAATTGAACAAAACATAATGACAAATAATAAAATTTGTCACAAAATAATACCAACAGTGATACAACCAAAATTTTTCACAAAGAAATGTGTCACTATATGTCACTTTTTTTGCAGTGAATTTTTTTTTTTTTGTTATGATTGAATGGATCAAATGTTTTATTGTTAGTTCTTTAATGACATGTAAAACAATTGATTAATTTTCTTATTTGTTATATACACAATGAATGTGTTTTATAAAGACCATGTAATTATAACTTTGTTGTTGTTCATACAGTATACAAAAAAAATAAATAAAAAATAAAAAGGGTTCATGATACAGATTAATTTTTTCTTTTAATATCTGTTTTATGTTATACTGTATATGGATATGTGTGGCATATTACTTTCAAAATCACATGATCATCGTTTTTGTGTGATTTTAGCAGCCATACGTTTTTATTAAGTTGAATGCCATGAATATTTTTTTCCCTTGGCTATTAATGAATTCACATTTTTTTTTTTTTTTAATGCAATTTTAACAAATTGTATGTATGGAACAATTTTATGTTTTGAATTCATTAAAATTACGTATGATATGCTTATGATTCTATGTGAATTGTTTTATTTGAGTTATATGCCATGAAAACTTCAAATTTCACATATGAACATTAAGAAATAGAGCCATAAAACCAAAACTTTGAGCAAGTGGTAGAGGGTCAAAATTGTCGTTATAAATTGCGATTCTGGTACCATTAGAAACTAGAGATCCCAAGCTTTCCAAAGACACTTCAATCGCAAAATTTGGTTGAGAAATGAGTGAGAACGAGTAGATTGAAAACTGGGTTGGGGATAAATATTTTCCAGAAATTTTTGTTCAAAGGTTGATGATGATGAACAGTACCACGCACCATTAGGGTGGCGAGTGTACTTCACCCCAATTTAATTTTTTAAAAATAAGGGCATCAATGGAATTAGGAAGTTAATTGGAGTTGAACGGCACATGTTCGGTGATCATTGGATTTCGAGAAGGTGACGCGTGGCATACACGCGCCTCCTCTGCGCATAACAGCATGTGCTGTTGAAAAGTGGCAAAATCAAAGTGTGACACGTGTAGGGGAACTGTCAGCTATGACACGTGGACGAATTCCCCGATGCCACGTGGCAGAGACGTGTCACTCATTAAAACCGTCGATCGTTTCCGGTGATCGGAGCAGTTTTCGACGATGGTTCCGGTCGGATATTTTCGGCGCCGTTCCCGACAACGGTTCCGACGATCGACTTCGATCGAATATTTTTTCGGTGACCAAATTTTTCTGGTGATTTTTTCCGACGTCTTTTTAGACGGTTTTCCGGCTACCTATGGCGGTTTTCCGGCGAGGAAAAAAAAAAAAGAGTAATTTTTCTTTTCTTTTCTTCTTTTCCATTGATTGTTTTTCACTTCAATGGGAGTTGAATAATTGCCCAATAAATTTTTAAGTTCTCAAATTTGTTTTTCTTTTCTACCAAATTAATTAATGGGTGTCTGGTTTTCATTTCTTTGTAGATAGAGGAAATGTGTAACCATAGCTCATCAAATTCTGATCCTCAAGAGGAGTACTCACCATTGTCGGTGGAGGATTATTTACCACAACTGGTAGAAGATCATTCACCGTCATCGAATGACTTCGATCCTCAAGAGGAGTACTCACCATCGTCAGTGGAGGATTATTTACCACAACCGGTAGAAGATCATTCACCATCATCGGATGACTTCGATCCTCAAGAGGAGTACTCACCATTTTCAATGGAGGAGTATTTACCACAACTGGTAGAAGATCATTCACCTTCATCGGATGACTTCAATCCTCAAGAAGAGAATTCACAACTCCCGGTGGATGAATTCTTACCACCATTGGTAGAAGATGATTCACCATTGTTGGATAACTCTAACCCTCAAGAGGAGTACTCACCAATGTCGGTGGAGGAATATTCACCACAATTGGTAGAAGATTATTCACCATTGTTGGATGAAATGTCCATAGAGGAAAATGCTATTGAAGAGTATACACATGGGACACTTGAGGACGATGAAAGTCAACAATCTCCAAGGATTGAGATGGATGAAGAGTATATTGAAGGATATAGGAATTTTGAAAAGCTATTAGCTGTGTTCGTAAACAAACTAGAAGGTCATCAAATGGATTTCAACACTAGTTTTTATGAACAGTTGTTAAGTTTTGGGGATCTCATTGTTTCTGAATGGCCTTGGAGTGATGGTGGGATAGAATATATTTGGAAAGAAATTACTCATGCCCTACTTAAGGTTCTACCAGAAGAGCTACGACAACATAATTATGTAACCCTTACATTGATAGAAGCAGATGTAATTACCACCTTCAGTGAAGCCTTAGAAATCATATTAAATTATGATGATCATCGAGTGCGTAGGAATCTCAGAAAGCATGCAGCTTTAAGTGTGGGTTCTGATTTGAAAACACAAAAACGTTATGATCGTAAGGTAGGGTGGTACATAAACAATGCTTTTAAAAACTATTTAGTAGAACAGAAATACTACCTACCTCCGGATGATAAGCAGAGTATTGTAAGTGCCTCACTTTTGATTGGCTTATTTCATGACACACCACATTGGGATTGGTATGTAACGGGTAGCTTAAGACTTCGTGGTTGGCAAGCTTCCGGACTTCCCAAGGTGACTTCAAGAGCTTCTAAAGGTATACCACTTAACCTTGATTCTTGAAGAGATTTAGGTGCACACACACACTTGCATGCATCTTTATATATTGAGCTTTTGTTACCATGCTTGTGTTTCATTGTTTAGTGCATCTATGTCTTTTTGCACACACACACCTTCATTGCATTTATATGATTGCATTTGTGTGAATCTTAATTGTGTGTCACATGCTTGGTGATTTTTCATGTTGATATCCATTTCCATGCATGTTTAGTTGATTGCATCTAGCTTATTGAAATGCCATATCATGTTAGGCATTAGGATACATTCACATCCCACACTTGCACTTCATGTATGTTTGTCTTAAGTGTGGTGTAATTCGTTTCCGTTTGTGTGATCGGAAATGTCCACGCTTGTACGATGGTGTGCATGTCTTAGCGTGATGGTTGACCACTTGAGAAGGACTCATTCTTCTCTTGGATAAGTGTTAGATTCGGTTTGGTTATTTGGAGTAAAGTGTCTAGTTTAAAAAGATTGGATTTCAATGTTTTAAACGTTTTTCAAAACCGACCTTTGTATGGTCTTGTGACCATAACTTTTTATCAAAAGATTTAAATTGAGTTTTGTAAAATTCTGGACAAACTAGACACCCATACCTTTCCAACGGTATATTATTCGTAATATTTCATGACCGTTTGGATTGGTTTTGAAATTTCCAAAGTGACCACTAAAACAGGGCATCACAGCTGTTATCCGAATCTGACCTTTGGTCACTCAAATGACCATAAATTTTTCTATATTTATCCAAATCATGTTTTGTTAATTGGAGTAGAAAGTAGACTTCCATACCTTTCCAACGATATATTATTCGAAAGGTTTCGATGTCGTTTGGTCATATTTTGGGGCGCTCAAAACTTGAGCTGATGCACTGTCAGCGATTTACCGCTGGCCAGGCACCTTGCCTCTTGAGCGGTACGCTCAGCGAGCCACATCAGTGTCTTCTCGCCTGATGTATCCGCTGCCCATGCACCTTGCCTCTTGAGCGGTACGCCCAACGGTTGCCCGAGAGAAGCTGAATCGTTTTCTTCAAAAACGACATCACTTCATTTTGGCCTCATATATAAGTATCATCTTCTCCCTTGCTCGTTCAAGTGAGCTCAAAAACTAAACCAAGTGAGAGAAACTCATATTCTAGAGAGAGAAGCTCCCAAGAAACCATTTTTACTCAACCAAACCACCTCCCATGTGCATCTAACTTCTTCTTAGCATCATTCAAGCATGGAGTGTGTTGATTTCATTGACTAGGTATTTTCTACATGTCCTAAAACTTCTAGTTTCATATTTATGACATGTAAACCTAGATTTAGCATTTATTTGTTAATTAAATGCTTGTCTCTTTGCTCATTGTTATTTATAACATGTTTGAGACATTATTGATTGGTTGAGATAGGTTGTATGTTGATAGCTAGGATCTAGAGCCATTTTTTGCCATCTAGCTAATTTAATCTCATTGTGTGATTGAGATGTTTTATTTATGATAGCTATGATTGTTTTGTGATTGACAACATCTAGCTAAGTCTATATGATTTTCATTTAGACATTGATGTGTAGGACTTCTTGATTGCATTTGTTAATTGCATTTAGAGTCTATGCCATGTTCATTGACAACTTAAGTTGATTGGCATTTTGTTTGGTTATTTGCATTAGTTGATTGCATGCTATTAGGCCTTGCCATTATTAATTGACAACTTGTGTTGATTGGCCTTGATTGATTGACAATTTATTGATTGCATTTGATTATTGCATATCTATTGTCATTGCCATGCTTTTTGACAACTTAGGTTGAGTTGGCTTTATTTGTTGACAATTAGGTTGCTAATGTCTCTCAGCACCTAATTGAGTCTTCATGCACATTCATGTGGACTTTGTTGATAACTAGGATGTTCACTTGCATTATAACATCTAGTTAAGCATATAGTGTTTAGTCTAGCACTCATTGCTTTTGTGCATCATTGTGATACACTTAGACTTTTTGATTCTCTTCTTGAGTCAAAGTCTTGTGACTTCTTGGTGAAGTTTCACAAGCAAGGAAAGTCTTGTGGCTACCCGTGTGTAGTGCTCAAGCAATTGGTCGAGTGCCACTGTAACAGGCCCGTTGGGTAGATTAGGGGTTGCTCACGCCAAGAGTAGTGTATCAGGGGATATCACTAGGGATTGAACCAAGAGTGGCGAGTGGTAGTGTCCATAGCCTGAGGTTATCTAGGGTGAGAGTCCGAGAATCACTTGAGGGTGTAGATTCCTTTTCATATAGTGGATTTCGTTGACCGTGTGTGGCGCACATATCAGCCCGTGGTTTTTCCCCGTGTGGGTTTCCACGTAAAAATCAAGTGTTCTTTAATTTCCGCATTTTTTACTTGATTTTATTATATGTGTGTTTTGGGTTAATTGTGATTAATTTTGACTAATCGAAAAGTTGGTAATAATCGATTAACAACCCATTCACCCCCCCTCTAGGTTGTTTAGACACGCACGCGAGCTTATATTTGTATTTTCAATTGGTATCAGAGCGGGTTCCTAGACATAATTAGGTGATCCTTGCTCTTGCTTGCGTGTCTTGCATTTGTGTGCATTCTGTTTGCTACATTCATTTGCATTCATTTGCATACATCCACCCAAACACTATGAGTGGATTTGTGAGGCTAGAGGGTGCGTTACTCTCCAAACCACCATTGCTCACCATTGATAACTATTCCTCATGGAAAGTTAAAATGGAATTCTTTCTAAAGGACATTGATGAGCATGTGTGGATGTTTGTGGAAGAAGGATACTCACCTCCCACAGAGAGACTTGAAAATGGGACTTGTGTGCCTAAGCCTAAGTCCAAGTGGTCCAATGACGAGCTCGAGGGTGAAGAGTGGAACTCAAAGGGCATCCATGCCTTATCTTATACCATGGATGAGAGTCAAGCCAAACTCATCCAAACCACTCGAGATGTTCGAGAAGCATGGGAGATTCTAAGAGTGACCCACGAAGGTATCGTGAAGGAGAAAAAGATGATCTCTACGGTAGTAGAGGAGAAGAAGATTAATCCTCCTAAGAAGAAGGAAAATGTTGCTTTGAAGACTTCGAAGCATGACAAGGAGGAGGATGACTTGAATGATGAAGACATGGCGTTAGTTGTTAAAAGATTCAAGAAGTTTTTAAGTCTTCAAAAGAAGGGTTATGGCTCAAAGGGTGATGACTTCAAGAAGAAGAAGACCAAGGTCAAGAATGATGAGCCAAACCAAGAGGTGTCTTCAAGAGAGGGGACTAATTGCCTTGGATGTGGAGAATTCGGGCACATCTTCCCGGAATGTGAAAGCTTGAAGGATATAAGGAAAGAAAAGGTGATGGCCACCTCATGGAGTGAAGATGAGAGTAAAGAAGATCCTTCGAGTGATGAAGCGCTTGCTATCAACTACATGGCATTTGGAGCCACTTATGTAGAAGTTGAAGAAGATAGTCAAGTTGCCTTGATTTGTGACCTTGAAGAAGAAGTAAATGAAATGGTAGCTAGGAGTGTGATTGATGTAGCTACGCAAAGGGAAGTTGCTTGTATAACATCAAGTGACAAGTTTGATGACCTTGATGAGGGAAGTGTCTCCGATGAAGAAATGACTCTCATGGTGGAGAATCTTGAGAGAATCACAAAATCTCACAAGAAGAATGTGACCTCAAAAGTGAAGGAGGAGAATAGTATGAACTCCAAAGAAAAGGAGGTAAAGATGAAGGCATCTCTCAAGAATGGAGAAGCTACTCAAGACAAGTCCTCAAGAAATATCACTAAATGCTTTGAATGCGGAGGATTTGGTCACATAGCTCCCATGTGTATTAATTTGAAGGAGAAGAAGAGAGGAAAAGGCATGGTAGCTTGGAAGGGTGTAAAATGCTTCGAATGTGGTAGACTTGATCACATAGCCTCCATGTGTGGTAACTTGAAGTGTGAGAAGAGAGGAGAAGCTAGCCTTGATAATACGACTCTCACAAGCATTAGTGGGAGAAGCCTTGAAAGTGATGAGTGTTGCTCATACTCATGTGAAGATGATAGCTCCAACTTGGAGAATCTTGACAACAATGAAAAAATGAGTTATGAGGATCTAATGACACTCTTTCGTGACTCCTTGAAGATGAAAAAGAAGGAGATTTTTGTGTTGAAAGAAGATAACCTTCAACTAAGAGAAAAGGTGATTCTCTTAGATAAGGAAGTTAATCTTGTCAAAGTAAATGAGGGCAAGTTGAAGAAAGAGCTTGAAGAAGCAAGGATGTCACTTGCTAAATTTACTTCGGGTACGGAAAAGCTCAACATTATGCTAGGTTGTGGAAAGATGCCTAGTGACAAGAGAGGACTAGGGTTTGTTGATGAGGAAGTCACACCGTCATCCAACAAGACAACCTTTGTGAAGGAAATTGTTCCTAAGTTGGCTCCTCAACCTTCTTATCACAAGAAGATGCTTGAAAAGGGTGAATCTTCTAAGAGTGCTCATATGAAGACTTTCAAGGACAAAGAGACAAGGCATCTAGAAGATTTGAAGAAGGCTAAGATCAAGCAACCTCAAGCTCAAGGAAAATTCTTAGCTTCACCTCCTCAACACCCTAGGAGGAAGATTGATCTTGGAGAGTCATCCAAGAATGGCCAAGTGAAGATGCCAACAAAGGGTAAAGCTCAATCACAACATTCAAGAGCTCAACACCCGAGCTTTGCACAACCAAGGAAGCACATTCAACCGGTTCAACCACCTCAACAAGCTAGACCACAAAGGTGCCATCAATCGGCTCAAGCTCCAAAGAGAAGCAATCCGATGCACCATCAAAGACAACCTCATCAACATGGCAATGCCTCGATGAGATCTCAATGCAATGGTATAAACTCTATCTTTGTACCTACTTGTCATTTTTGTGGTATGATTGGTCACTTAAGACCAAATTGCCTTGATTACATCAAGAGGTGTAGGTTAGAGAGCATGAAAGAAAAATGGTTGAAACAGAAGGCAAGTTTGCATGAGCCTAGGGATATTAGAAACATGCCTATGACCACTAGAATTGATAAAGTGGAACCTAGGAGGGTTAGAAAGAATGAACCCGCTTGCCATTGTGCCAATGGGATACCCGTAGATGCTACTAGGTCCAATGGACTTAGTAAGTCTATAAGGGATCATGCCTCCCTTTGACTTGGTTGTAATTAACCCCTTGTGGGGAGCTCAAGCAAAGAGAGCAAACTTGCATGATTTGTCATATGCAAAAAGTTGATTAAATTTATGCTCTTTTGATAATTGCTTGAGATTGTTGGTTGCACATATTTGCTTATATGTATTTTCTTAATAAGTGTGCAAAATTGCTTTACTTGCAATCCATGTCATATTTATGCTCAAACATGCATCTTTGGAAATAGGAAACGTATTTTGAGAGTACTTTTTGAATGACCTTTAATTGATTCCTTTGACATGATGATTCTTTAAATAACATTCTTAAAATGATACGCATGAAATGCTTTTGATTGCTTGAAATGCAAAATGTGTGTGCAAAAGCAAATATTGAGACTTAAATTGTTAAAGGATCTTAAAATCCAAAGTCTCTCTTTCTTTATTAGTAGAACAAGGCTACTATCATACGGGTACTTTACCCGGAAAAATCAAATAGGGTGCAAAGTCACTCATGCCTTGTTTTGCTTATAAAGTTGGATATAGTTGTTTTTTTTTTCTTAAACTTTATATCCTTGCTTTTCCATGACAAAGGGTGAAATTGGTTTGAATTCTATTAGGAAACCTTTGTTGTTTGCTTTACCAAATATCATTGCTTTTGATCTTGAATGCAACATGTCTTGCATGCAAAGCATCTTTGTCACACATTTTCTTTAAATAAAACTCCTTGAATCTCTCTCAATTACTTGAATTGCATAAAGTTTGTCTATATGATTATGCAAATGCTTTTTGTGCTAATAGCTCTTTTTGCTAAAGCAACCCGATAGGGGGAGCTCCTTTGCCTATCTCATGACAAAAAGGGGGAGATGTCTTGAGAGATATAGGGGGAGCATTGTGAATGCTTTGGGGGAGAAGTTTGAGAGAGAGTAACCATTTAGGGGGAGCATTGCACATGCATTTCTTTATTTTACTTTATTGAGTGCAAATGCTTTGTATATTTGTTTACCTCACATGCACTTGGTCTTGGAAAGTGCTTTCTTGCTATTGTGTGTAGGTTCAATGATCTACGAAGAGATTGAAGACCTTGAAGACTTAGTTTCTTAGGTATCTCCTTTTGTAACGTAGAATACACTCAGGATGGACAATAGCTTTATTTTGTGTTTTGTGAGGACTTCTTTGTAAGTGGTGTTTT
The DNA here is from genome assembly GCA_030490815.1 of Acer saccharum. Classification (NCBI taxonomy): domain Eukaryota; kingdom Viridiplantae; phylum Streptophyta; class Magnoliopsida; order Sapindales; family Sapindaceae; genus Acer; species Acer saccharum. Next base: position 36,985,042 of record CM059876.1, read on the forward strand.
GTCATGAAATAGCCAAAGGGGGAGATTGTAAGTGCCTCACTTTTGATTGGCTTATTTCATGACACACCACATTGGGATTGGTATGTAACGGGTAGCTTAGGACTTCGTGGTTGGCAAGCTTCCGGACTTCCCAAGGTGACTTCAAGAGCTTCTAAAGGTATACCACTTAACCTTGATTCTTGAAGAGATTAGGTGCACACACACACTTGCATGCATCTTTATATATTGAGCTTTTGTTACCATGCTTGTGTTTCATTGTTTAGTGCATCTATGTCTTTTTGCACACACACACCTTCATTGCATTTATATGATTGCATTTGTGTGAATCTTAATTGTGTGTCACATGCTTGGTGATTTTTCATGTTGATATCCATTTCCATGCATGTTTAGTTGATTGCATCTAGCTTATTGAAATGCCATATCATGTTAGGCATTAGGATACATTCACATCCCACACTTGCACTTCATGTATGTTTGTCTTAAGTGTGGTGTAATTCGTTTCCGTTTGTGTGATCGGAAATGTCCACGCTTGTACGATGGTGTGCATGTCTTAGCGTGATGGTTGACCACTTGAGAAGGACTCATTCTTCTCTTGGATAAGTGTTAGATTCGGTTTGGTTATTTGGAGTAAAGTGTCTAGTTTAAAAAGATTGGATTTCAATGTTTTAAACGTTTTTCAAAACCGACCTTTGTATGGTCTTGTGACCATAACTTTTTATCAAAAGATTTAAATTGAGTTTTGTAAAATTCTGGACAAACTAGACACCCATACCTTTCCAACGGTATATTATTCGTAATATTTCATGACCGTTTGGATTGGTTTTGAAATTTCCAAAGTGACCACTAAAACAGGGCATCACAGCTGTTATCCGAATCTGACCTTTGGTCACTCAAATGACCATAAATTTTTCTACATTTATCCAAATCATGTTTTGTTAATTGGAGTAGAAAGTAGACTTCCATACCTTTCCAACGATATATTATTCGAAAGGTTTCGATGTCGTTTGGTCATATTTTGGGGCGCTCAAAACTTGAGCTGATGCACTGTCAGCGATTTACCGCTGGCCAGGCACCTTGCCTCTTGAGCGGTACGCTCAGCGAGCCACATCAGTGTCTTCTCGCCTGATGTACCGCTGCCCATGCACCTTGCCTCTTGAGCGGTACGCCCAACGGTTGCCCGAGAGAAGCTGAATCGTTTTCTTCAAAAACGACATCACTTCATTTTGGCCTCATATATAAGTATCATCTTCTCCCTTGCTCGTTCAAGTGAGCTCAAAAACTAAACCAAGTGAGAGAAACTCATATTCTAGAGAGAGAAGCTCCCAAGAAACCATTTTTACTCAACCAAACCACCTCCCATGTGCATCTAACTTCTTCTTAGCATCATTCAAGCATGGAGTGTGTTGATTTCATTGACTAGGTATTTTCTACATGTCCTAAAACTTCTAGTTTCATATTTATGACATGTAAACCTAGATTTAGCATTTATTTGTTAATTAAATGCTTGTCTCTTTGCTCATTGTTATTTATAACATGTTTGAGACATTATTGATTGGTTGAGATAGGTTGTATGTTGATAGCTAGGATCTAGAGCCATTTTTTGCCATCTAGCTAATTTAATCTCATTGTGTGATTGAGATGTTTTATTTATGATAGCTATGATTGTTTTGTGATTGACAACATCTAGCTAAGTCTATATGATTTTCATTTAGACATTGATGTGTAGGACTTCTTGATTGCATTTGTTAATTGCATTTAGAGTCTATGCCATGTTCATTGACAACTTAAGTTGATTGGCATTTTGTTTGGTTATTTGCATTAGTTGATTGCATGCTATTAGGCCTTGCCATTATTAATTGACAACTTGTGTTGATTGGCCTTGATTGATTGACAATTTATTGATTGCATTTGATTATTGCATATCTATTGTCATTGCCATGCTTTTTGACAACTTAGGTTGAGTTGGCTTTATTTGTTGACAATTAGGTTGCTAATGTCTCTCAGCACCTAATTGAGTCTTCATGCACATTCATGTGGACTTTGTTGATAACTAGGATGTTCACTTGCATTATAACATCTAGTTAAGCATATAGTGTTTAGTCTAGCACTCATTGCTTTTGTGCATCATTGTGATACACTTAGACTTTTTGATTCTCTTCTTGAGTCAAAGTCTTGTGACTTCTTGGTGAAGTTTCACAAGCAAGGAAAGTCTTGTGGCTACCCGTGTGTAGTGCTCAAGCAATTGGTCGAGTGCCACTGTAACAGGCCCGTTGGGTAGATTAGGGGTTGCTCACGCCAAGAGTAGTGTATCAGGGGATATCACTAGGGATTGAACCAAGAGTGGCGAGTGGTAGTGTCCATAGCCTGAGGTTATCTAGGGTGAGAGTCCGAGAATCACTTGAGGGTGTAGATTCCTTTTCATATAGTGGATTTCGTTGACCGTGTGTGGCGCACATATCAGCCCGTGGTTTTTCCCCGTGTGGGTTTCCACGTAAAAATCAAGTGTTCTTTAATTTCCGCATTTTTTACTTGATTTTATTATATGTGTGTTTTGGGTTAATTGTGATTAATTTTGACTAATCGAAAAGTTGGTAATAATCGATTAACAACCCATTCAACCCCCCTCTAGGTTGTTTAGACACGCACGCGAGCTTATATTTGTATTTTCAAGTATCAATGCACATTTTGAGAGAATCTTGCATGAAATCCCAAAGAGTTTTAGAATTACTGATTGAGAATGTAATTCTTAGGATGTATATATTAATGAAATGGGATGTTCTGTGCACATGATTATGCAAAGTTTTATATACTTGTGCTTATTTTATATGGGTGTTCTAAATTGTAAGAAACAATGTTTGAACTATTTTGCGCAAAGACACTAATAAATATAAACTAGTGAATGTTAAGGACTTGGATGATGATCGAGAGCTTTGACTCTTATTTCGATTCCTATCATAATATTCCTCTTATTATATTTTTTATGTGTAAGTTTGCTGCATGAAATTGTGCTAAGTGTGAAATTATTAGAAACACATGCTAGAATAACTATTATTTACACTATGTGTTAAATAAATTTTCAGGAAATGGCTTCTGCATCTAAGTCAATTGTTGCTGAGTTAAACAAGGGAGAAAAACTGAACGGTGATAACTATGAGATGCGGCACCGAAAGGTTCAACTGATCCTTGAAGAGCAAGAGGCTCTTGAAACTCTTACTAATACCATGGTTGAACCACCAATTGGTAACACTGCCCAACACAGGAGAGATATAGAAACATATTAGACCTGGAAGAGGAAGAACAGTCTGGCTCATATAACGATGCTAAGCAGTATGATTGATGCTCTCATGTGTGAATATGAGGGGTTTGACACAGCGTAAGATATGTGGATTGCGTTGAAAGACAAGTTTGGTGGTACTTCTACTACCAAGCTTAGGAGACTTACAATTAAGTTTGACACCTACAGGAAGCGCCAAAATCATGATATAAGGCAGCACCTGAGAGAGATGTCAAACATGATACGTGAATTGAAGTCTACAGGTCATACCTTAACTGATGAGCAGCAAATCCAAGCAGTGATCCGGTCTCTTCTTAACAACTAGGAAAATATGAAGATCAACATGACCCACAATGATAATATCAAGACTTTTGATGATATATCACATCATGTTGAACTGGAAGATGAGCGCCTAAAGGTAGCTAAAGCTTCCAGTCAGCTTTACATGGCTGAATCCAGCAAGCGCAAAATCAAGGGTTTTAAGCGCAAAGGAAAGAAAGGAAACTCCCAGAAGGGAAAATGGAAGTGAAACTAATTATAGCATGGTGTGTATAAAACTATCTAGAGGGGGGGTGAATAGATTTTACGCTTTTTACCCAATTTTTCGTGTTAGTCAAAATTACGAATTTACCCTCAAGATAATATAAACAAGCAAGTGTAATATGGTGCGGAAATTAAATCAACACTTGATTTTTACGTGGAAACCCTCACGGGAAAAACCACGGGCTATGTAAGTAAGCCATACTCGAACCTCGAATCCACTAAATGTGCAAACGATTACAACCTAATCCCGGAAGTAATCACACACCTACCTAATCCCGGTATGAGTGAACCTAGTCCAATTTGCTTGTGATCTAAGCAACCTAATCCCGATTGCTACACACAAGACTTACCTTCTCTTGAAGAGAATACAACCCTAAGTGAATATGTGAAAATATCCAAAATGCAACATAGAGCAAGGGAAACCCTATATGCTTATCTAAGATGATTAATATGCAATTAAGAACAATCCTAGATATCAAAACTAAATGACATGTCAATTAGTTAAGCTAATCAATATCAAGCACAAAACCTAATATGCTAGCACAATACAACTTCTCAAACATACATCATACTAATCTCAATTTTGTATCTAAAGCATACAAAATAACAATCAAGTAATTAATTGAGATTGCTAGATAAAATAAACACAAAATATGTAAGATATTAGTGAAAAGCTTACCAAGCAAAGTATGATGAAGATTCCATGCAAGATGACATCTAGATGATCTATGATGATGCTAGATGATGATTGATGATCATGAAATTGTGTTTGAGTAATTAAAAATGAGTTCTTTGTGTATTTTTCTTCTCTTGAAAAATATCCTAAGTATGAAGCATGAATAAGAACTCTTGTTAGTGACCTAAAATCAAGTTAGCATATATATAGAGGCCATAAGTGAAGTGAGGTCGTTTTGAAATTTCGCCAGAAAAATACTCTGTGCGCTGGTGGACCAGCGCAGGACCAGCGCACAAGCCAATTTTGGCTTGAGCGCTGGACGACAGGCGCTGCCACCAGCGCCAGTCCAGCGGCGCCAAACTGGGCGGCCGGCGCTGGTCCACACCAGCGGCCGACCAGCGACGCTCCACTGGGCGATTTACGCCGGTGAGCGGCGCTGGTCGACCGGCGTTGGTGGACCAGCGCACAGCCCCAAAATTGTATCCCACAAGCAATTTTGCAAGGGGTACAAAGTTAAACAAAAATGCATCCTAAAAGCCTAAAAGCTATGATGTTATAAACATAAGATGCAATCATAAAATCAAGCAAGAAGAGATGTAAGTAAGCATTTATGCACAACAAAAAGAAACACAACATACAAAGATTAAACATATGCATGAGTTGTGAGTGTGTGCAACTATCTCTTCATGACAAGAAAGCACTTAGAATATTACCTTTGGTGCTTGTCAATAATGAGGTCTTCAAAGGGCCTAAAGCACTTATAACAACATCTAAACTACCCTTACAAAGGATCCCCATTTATGGTTTGATCACGAAATAAGCCAATTAAAAACAACGGGAATCCTTACAGGAAGGGTCCCACAGAGAACTTTAAGAAAAGTGAGACCAAATTTCAAAAAAGGGGCAAGAGTGCTGGGTTCAAGAAGGACAAAGCCAAATTGAAATGTTACAATTTTGGCAAACAGGGTCATTTTGCTCGTGAGTGCACTGATCCGAAAAAGGTACAACCTAATTCAATAACTGATAACTATGTTTTGGTTTCTAGTTTTGGTTTACTCACTGAATCTCGTCCTTTGTGGATTGTAGACTCAGGAGCCACAGATCATGTAGCTAGAGACAGAGCAGTGTTCGTAGAATATCGTCGGATCAGTCAAGGGACTAGATGGATTTACGTGGGGAACAACTCTAGAGTTGAAGTGAAAGGTATTGGCACTTGCAAATTGATGATGCATGGTGGTCAAGTACTTTATCTCCATGATGTTCTATATGCTCCTGGAATCCGACGAAATTTAGTTTCAGTTATTGTCCTTCTAGGTTTAGGTTATGAACTAAACTTTTATGGTGTTTGTATGGATATTGTTTTAAATTCTGTTTGTGTTGGTACTGGATATTTGTTGAATGGTTTTATTGTATTAAATACCGAGTTATATGGTTTTAATTGCAATGATGGTTGTTTTTCATTAATTGCTTCCGCTAATAATGTCAATGTTGATGTGAATACTTGGCATGCTAGACTGGGTCATGATCACGCTCCAAATGTTCACATTTAGCGCTCCCTTTTCCTATCTTTTGTATTCATTTCCGAGCATTGTTGTGTATTTAATAGGGTGTAAATAAGTGTTTCAGGTAATTAGGGAAGTTCAGGGGCATAATTGTCATTTTGGACAATTCAAGGGCAAAAGTGCAAAATTCGGCACTTTATTGAAGATTCTGTGAATAGTGAAGAAGACCACGACTGGTTCATGTGGCTGGAATGAACCCACCGAGCAGGGGAGCATGAACCCGCTGAGCACCATGGCTAGTTCAGACCTTCTGGAAGGCTAGATTGTAAGGTTCCCATTTGTTGATTGGCTCATTTCATGGACAAACCACATGTTGGGGTTCTTTGTAAGGGTAGCTTAGGTGTTGGTTTTATTGTTCGAAGCCCTTTGAAGACCTCGTATGGATAAGCACCGAAGGTAAATTTCTATGTGCTTACTTGTCTTGAAGAGATAGTTGCACACACTCACTTAGCATTCTTGCATTGATGTGCATACTCTTCACATATCATATTTCACACTTGCACTTATATGTTATATCTTGTTGTGTGTATTTGTACCTTGTAATTCGTTTCCCGATAGTATTCGAAAACGTCCGTGCATGCACTAGAATGTGCTTGGTTTTATGCGAAGACCGCTTACGGAGATGCTCTTGGTTTCTCCTTTGATTTCACCTCTTTTAGATGATCGGCGATTATGATCGGCGGCCTGGTTGTCGAATTAAACCGCCGTTTGATCGGCGGTTGGATCGACCGCCGATCGAAAGCGCCGTTTCAGACCTGATTGTTTTTTTTATTCTCGGTCTTGAATTGACGGTTTGAACGGCGGTTTCAAAACTGTCGATTGAAATCGCCGTTGCTCCCTTGTTTCCTCGGGAGCCATTTGGCAGTTGAAATCGACGGCTTGGCCGCCGATTGAAACCACCGATTGGTGCGTTTCTTTGCAACTTACTCAAAACGACCTCACTTTGGTTTGGCCCCCTATATATATGCCATTTTGTCTTTAGGTCAATTAATAGAGTTCATATTCAGATTTCATACTTAGGATATTTTTCAAAGAGAAGAAAAATTCCAAGAACTCATTTTTAATTACTCAAACACTTTTTCATGATCATCAATCATCATCTAGCATCATCTTTGATCTTCTAGATGTCATCTTGGATTGCTTTAATTGCAAATTCATCATCTTAGATAAGCATATAGAGTTTCCCTTGCTCTATGTTGCATGTGGATATTCATATATTCACTTAGGGTGTTATTCTCTTCATTGAGAAAGTAAGTCTTGTGTGTAGCTTCCGGGATTAGGTTGCTTAGATCGCAAGCAAATTGGACTAGGTTCACTCATACCGGGATTAGGTAGGTGTGTGATTACTTCCGGGATTAGGTTGTAATCGTTTTACACATTTAGTGGATTCGAGGTTTGAGTGTGGCTTACTTACTAGCCCGTGGTTTTTCCCGTGAGGGTTTCCACGTAAAAATCATGTGTTATTTAATTTCCGTATTTTATACTTGATTTATTGCTTTATCTAGTTAGGGGTAATTTCGTAATTTTGTCTTAACATGAAAAATTGGGCAATAAGTTTAAAATCTATTCACCCCCCCTCTAGATAGTTTTATACACACCGTGCTATAATTTGTTTCATAGATATGTTCCGCCATCCAAGCTCGCCAACGAACGGGCTAGTTCGTGCGGCTAGACATATCCCGCCGCACGAACCCGCCTGACCCCCCATCCGAGTTGAAATGTGATATTTTACAGGGGTATTCTGGTCTTTTCACATCCCAAACCTTGCCCAAATCATCCCCTCTATAAATATATAACCTTCCCAACCGTAAACACTCTATCTAACATCCAAAGATCCCCTAAGTTAGACTAAATTACATAAACTACTCATAGAAATCATCCTAGAATAGCCTAGATAACTTAGACTCTCATACTTGTTGAATGTGAGCTTCATAGCTTGGAAGAAGTAGATTTGGAGCTTCATTGAAGACAAGAAGATTACCATCTTGTGGTTACTTCTATCTATTACTTCTTTCATTTATTTGTGATTCATGTAACATGTATGTGTATAATAATCTTTATGTTGAGGGATTGATTTCCATATGACTTATTATTGTAATTAATTGATCTCTATATTTATCATATCCATATTTAGCTATTGAATGTTGAATTGAGTTAAATTGAATGGATGTATGTTGTTGATTGACGAATTAGTAACATGTATCTTGATTAATAACATTTGATTAGCTATATTGGAAAGATTTAGTTAGTAAGTACATGATCATGCTTATTGACTAATTCTTATGTTCTAGGTGTAATTCCTCTATTATTGTCATTCTAAGATCATTAGTTGATAATATTTAGAGTGGTAGTTGTTGAATTACCTATGCCATATAACTAGTGTGCTTAATTGTGATCAATTGATAATATCCCTCTTCATTTATCCATGCTCTTGCATAACCTTGCAAGAATTAGTTAGTTTAGTTAGTTGTAGTTAATTAGTGTAATTTAATTATAGTGACATAGTGTTAATTTACTTACTTGCTTACTTAGTTGATAATTTAGTTAATTTAGATTAATTAGAATTGTATTAGGTTTACATCTCTTTAGTTGTAGTTGTAATTAGAGATTATGTATCCGTGACCATAGGATACGCATAGCTTAATTCTCCATCCTAGCCATCTTAGCATAATCATAGTCATTAGTTTAGATAATTGCTTGCCACCCTCTCCCTTTTACTTTTCTTGCTTGTAATTAGTGTAAATAGCTTGACTATAACATAGACGTAGAATTGACTTACGTGTACCATACTTTCCATGTGGAACGAACTGTACTTGCTGCTACGCGATCCTAACGATTCGTGCACTTGCGGATAAACACGACCACACCACATTATTTACGATAGTTTATAGAACTATCCAGTGGCGCATCAGGTCATATTGGCCAAGATAGGATGAACATATTGGCTAGAGAAGGCCTTTTAGGTTCATTTGATAAGATAGAATTACCTATCTGTGAAAATTGTCTAGCTGGAAAAACAACTAGAAAGCCATTCGGAAAAGGAACTAGGGCTGAAAATCCATTACAATTAATTCACTCTAATATCTGTGGTCCAATGAGTGTAAAGGCAAGGGTGCCTCATATTTTATTACATTCATAGATGACTTTAGCCGTTTTGGTCATTTTTATTTGATTTCTCATAAGTCTGAAGCATTGGATTGTTTCAAATTATACTTAAACTTAGTAGAGAATCAATTAGAAAAAAGGGTTAAAGCATTACGTACTGACAGAGGGCGAGAATACCTTTCAGATCAATTCAAGGAATTGTGTGATAAAAAGGGTATACATAGACAGTTAACTATTCCTAGAACTCTACAACAAAATGGTGTGACAGAAAGGAGGAATAGAACATTACTTGAAATGGTTAGATCTATGATGGCATAAGCAAGTCTCCCAGTACAATACTGGGGAGATACCTTGTTGACTTCCACTTATGTACTTAATCGAGTTCCCTCGAAGTCAGTTACTTCCACACGTTACGAGTTATGGAAAGGTAGAAAACCTAACTTAACTTAACTTATCTGCGACCTTGGGGGTGCGCGGGTTACGTACTAGATCCATCCAACAAGTATGGAAAATTGGGTGCAAGAGGAAAGAAATGTATCTTTATTAGATATTCTGAGCATTCAAAAGGATATGAACAAATAGGTGAAAACTCGGATGGAAGTTTGACTGAGATAGAATCACGAGATGTGAATTTTTTAGAAAATGAATTTCCTAAAAGGGGTGAAGTTGATAGAGATATTCGATTCTATGAATTGGATAATCTAATCGAGGATTCGAATCTAAATACTCCACTAGATGTTAATGTGGATCTATTAGGGACTTCTGTCCCTAGTGGGAGTGACGCTCCACTTGAAGTAAATATAGATCTACCTGGAACTTCTATTCCTAGTGTGAATAATGACGTTGTTGAAACAACTCTTTTAGATTTACCTTCTCGCAGAAGTAACCGTGGAAATGTCCCTCATCGTGGTTTTGAGATTGAGGGGGAAGCATTTATGGTTGCTTCACATGATGCTGATGAGCCTAAAAATGTGAATAAGGCTCTCAAATCACCCGACAAGGAACATTGGATTAAAGCCATGAAAGAGGAGATGGATTCAATGAAAAGTAATCATGTCTGGGACTTGGTTGACTTACCGCTAGGAAGGAAAGTCATTGGAAATAAATGGGTCCTTTGAATCAAGCGAAAGGCGGGTGGCACAATAGAGAGACATAAGGCGTGTTTAGTCGCAAAAGGTTATACTCAACAAGAGGGTATTGACTATGAAGAAACGTTTTCCCCAGTGGTTAGGTTTGCTTCAATATGCCTTATTCTGGCAATCGTCACACATATAGACCTAGAATTACATAAAATGGATGTAAAAACAGCATTTCTCAATGGAGAACTAGATGAAGAAATTTACATGGAATAGCCAGTAAATTTTGTTTCAAAACGCCATGAGTGCAAAGTGTGCAAGCTCAAAAGGTCAATATATGGTTTGAAACAATCATCAAGACAATGGTACCTACGGTTCAATCAGGCTGTTGTGTCTTATGGGTTCCAAATGGTTGAAGAAGACCATTGTGTGTATATAAAACGAGATAAAGATAAGTATGTGTTGCTATCTTTGTATGTAGACGATATTTTATTGGCTGGAAATTGTAAAGAGTATGTGTTGGCCATTAAGAAATGGTTGTCTTCAAATTTTGAGATGAAAGACTTGGGTGAGGCTGCCTATATATTAAGAGTCAAGATCACTAAAGATCGTTCGAAGAAACTACTTGCTTTGTCATAAGAGACTTATATAAGGAAGGTTCTTGAACGATTTAATATGGCTGATTGTAAGCCTATGGATACACCCATATCAAAAGGCCAAAATCTTAGTCTTGACATGTGTCCCAAAACTCCACAAGAACTTGATAGTATGAAAAATGTTCCTTATTCTAGTGCTATCGGCAGTCTCATGTATGCTATGTTGTGTACAAGACCAGATATCTGTTATGCGATAGGATTCATAAGTAGATATCAATCCAATCCTGGACGAAAACATTGGATTGCCGTGAAAAGAATTTTGGCGTATCTCAAAGGTATTGCCGACTACTCCCTTTGTTATCAAGGTGGAGATTTGCGTCTCATTGGATATACAGATGCCGACTGGGGAGGCGATCTGGATGAGTGAAAATCTACATCAGGATATGCATTCCTACTCAGTAAAGGTGCTATCTCTTGGAGTAGCAAGAAACAGACATATATTGCACTATCAACAATGGAGGCCGAATTTGTGGCATGTTCGGCAGCAGTACAAGAAGCAGTCTAGCTTAAAAGATTTTTGGAAGATCTGGATGTCTCTAAGGGCATGGGAAAGCCAGTAACTATTTACTGTGATAGTCAAGCAGCGATTGCTTACACCAAAGACTCCAAGTATCACAGTAAATCTAAACACATAGAGACAAAATACAATTTTGTCAGAGACATCATATCGAAGAAAGAAGTAATGATTTAATACATTTCAACCCGTGAGATGGTAGCTGATCCTCTTACTAAAGCTGTGACTAGAGACGTCTATGAATCACATGCTAAGTCATAAATAAAATAATATATTGAATCATTGTACTGAATGATGTTATTATAGTTATAAATAAAATTGGTTTCTGTTGTTTGAAATCTTATTAGCATTTTATATTTCACACATGAATTTTTTATAAAATGTCGTCAGGTTCAAACCGGCATTCTTACACGTGCGGTCGCCTCAATTGTTTGGGAGAACAAGTTGAGATGAGACACATATATAATGTAAAATATGTGAGAAATATTCTAAAATGAGCTAATATATATGAAAATGTTGCCTTGATTGTGTCAAGATGAGGTTCTTAATAAACATACATATATTTTAGAACCAATCATGATAGACCCTACTATCATTGATACCTGATTTAGCCAAATATGAGATCTTAATGTGGTGCTAGAGAATTGCGAGCTTTTAAGAACTCGGATTAGTCACAGAATGTGACTGAACTTAGATCTGTACAGTGAATTAAAGGAAGACATAATCATTCTTGTTTTTAGAATGAAAATCACTGTAACACGTGTTTCATACCTCGTGTGCTATTTGTGACCGATGTGGAAAATGAGAGAATGAATCCCTGCTTTCTCATTGTGTAAGTTCCATTGAAGTTATATAACACTTCAAATGATGTCCTTATAACCACTCACTTTGTCTTAAAGTGACAGAATAATGTTAGCACCTTTAGCGTGTTATTTCTACGGCTATGATAATACAGCCTATGGGGCATGTCTAAGGTAGCAACTGTTTTGGAGACTAAGAGACTAAGATAGAATGGGAAGATTTAATACCTTTTTTATCTTACTTATGTGTTCACCGGCTAGCCAATTGTATTTGGAGATACAATTGTGAATACATGAAATGTGACAAAGTCAAGCATAGCTTCATGAGGGATTAAGTATGCTTCAGACTGATAAAAAGGATTATAAAATTAAATCTAGGACACAATAATGAACAACAATAAATCCCTTGTAAATAGAGAATTTACAATTGAGATTTCGAAGTTCCTTGTTTTTACAATTGATTGTTCATAGGTCACACGGTATATTTGTCCGTATGAATACTCTTATACAATTTTATGATAATGTCATAATTATATTCTCTCTGATGGAGTTGTGTTGGACCCACTTGTGCGAGTGGGAGATGTTAGTATATATTGAGTACACCCAAGATAGGTCCAAACTCAATTGCATGGACTTGGCCCATGAAGCCCAAACCCAACACATAATAATAACTGTTCTAACAGTTATTGTAGATAACTGTCTGTGCAGTTATTCTACTGACTCCACTAACACACTATGTGAGACAATATATGAATGTGTCTTATATAAGCAATAGTGTGTGCAAGTGAACTGAAAATATAAATAAACGAGTCCTAAAATAATCTAGAGGGGGAGGGGGTGAATAGATTTTTAATCACCTATTACCAATATTCGTGATTAGTCAATATTCAATGAACAACCCCTAACTAGTCAAAGAAAACAAGCAAGTGTAAAATGCGGAAAGTAAATAACACTTGTGTTTTTACGTGGAAACCCACACGGGAAAAACCACGGGCTTTTATGTGCGCCACACACGAACCTCAATCCACTAATTGTAAAGGCAATTACAACCTAGGTTGACCACGTCAAACTTCACACGGTTGTTAATCTACCAATACTACCCGCAGGCCTTCAAAAGTGAATCTAGTCCAATGCTTGCAATCTACCAATGGCAAATACAAGACTTGTCTCTAAAGTGAAGAGATAACACAACCTAAGGTGAATATATGCTATATTCAAGATGCTAAAATGGAAGGTTAGACATTCAAGCTTATCTAGGCATGGATGAGCATGTTAGACATTCCTAGATATCATTTTGCTAGATGACATTCATATAACATAGCTAAATTAGCAAACAAGGTCCTATATGCAATGTCTACCACAATACAACTCACAAGCACAATAAAGAAGCTATCTTGAACCTATTCAAGTCATAAAGAAGCAATCTTGAGACAAGTCTATCTTGTAGAGAAAGAACATGTGAAGAATGCAAATGATGTTCTAACTACAAGTCATGTAAGCAAAGATGAAACCCTAAAGAAAATCAAACTAGAACATCCTAGATGACATATCAAACATGCAAGAAAGATGGGTTTTTGTGTTTTGAGTAATAATAATGGAGTCTTGATACCTTGGATTTGAAGGTGCTCAAAAGTGCTCTCAAAGGTGTAATTTTTGCTCTAAAAAACGAGCCAAGACTATCAAGTTATATATATAAGAGATCCAAAAGAAATGATGTCGTTTTGAAGAAAAACGATTCAGATTCCGCCATTTGCGCTGGTGTAGCGCTGGACGACCAGCGCACCTCACCAACGCACGCCCTTAAATTCGCAAGGGCGTTGGATGGGCGGCGCCACTGAGGGGCGCAAGACCAGCGGCAACATTCTGGACAAGTTGCGCTGGTGTGCTTGCACTGGTCACGGCCAGCGCACGACTAGCGGCACTCCACTGGAGGAGATGCGCTGGTGGCTTGCACTGGTGCTGACCAGCGCACGCCCACTCCCTTAAGCACACAACACACGTGCAAGGGTCAAAACAAAAAGGAATGCAACCAAGGCTAACATGATGCCATTATAATCACAAGATGCAATCAATGAACATATGCAAGTGATATGAGTGTGTGCAACTACATCTCTTCAAATTAGAGTTAAGTCAAGCGAATTACCATACTTGAAGAACTTGAAGACCACAATGAGGTTCTTTGAACATTTATGAGGATTTCTTCACTCCTAAGCTACCCTTACAAATTGAACCCCATTGTGGTTTTGTCAACGAAATGAACCAATAAAAAATGAGGCATTTACATGAACAGTGAGTGTGTGTATTAAGTGAAATACAGAAAAGAGAGAAATAGTAAAAGAGAGGACACTTATACTGTGGTTTTGAGTTTGAATCCCAATTTTGGTGGCTCTTTCTTGACCTGTGAAACACTCAATATTCGATCCAGAACCGAAGAAAGGTACGATTCATGATCCTTTTCTTCTTATGTTTTTTGTATAAAATACAATCTTCACTTCCAATCTCCAAAGCTATTTTCCCCAAGAATCACTGCAATTTTTTTTAAGGATTAGTTTAATTAAATTTCGGTTTAAGAAAGACAATTAATTGAAAAATTACTTAGATCTACATAGATTCAAGTAAATCAACAATAATTTCAGTGTAAGAAAGATAAAAAATTGAAAAATAAAAAATAAAAGAAGAAGAAGAAAAAGAAGAAGAAGACGATGATAATGATGATGATCTAAAGAAAAGGAAGAACACGAAAAAGAAGAAGAAGAAGATCTGAAGAAGAGGAAGAACATGAAGAAGAAGAAGAAGAAGATCAGATGAAGAAGAAAATCTACAGAAGAAGAAGAAGAAGAAGATCTACAGAAGAAGAAGACGATTTGACGAAGAAGAAGAAGAAGAAGAAGAAGAAGATCTGCAGAAGAAGAAGAACGATTCGATGAATAAGAAGAAAAAGAAGATCTGCAAAAGAAGACATACATTCGAGATGGAGTTGAAAGTTGAGAGCTGAGAGGAGTGGTTAGAGTGAGAGTGTCGGGTTTCACTTGCTTCACTGATGGCTTTTTTATTTTTTTTAATTTTGTTTTTCAAATTGTTTTTGAAATTCAGAAAACACCCTTTTTTTTTTGTTTTTCAAAATTTTCCCTTTTAACATTGGTTTTTTTTTTTTTTTTTTAATTTTTTTTTTTTTTTTTTTTTTTTACATTTTGTTTTTGTATTTTGAAAATAAAATGTAAGACGGTTACCAAATGCGAATTCAAAATCATTTTTAGAAAACAAAAATGAAAACAAGCTGAAAAATGCCTGCAGGACAGGCCTTAGTTTTCCTTTCCTTTCCTTTCCTTTCCATTATCATTCTCATTCTGATTACCATTCCAACATGTAACCAAATGAGACCATAGAGTATTGACCAATAACTCGACTATATTGTTAAAAAAAATATAATTTTATTAAAAGTTTAAATAAATAATTTTAATATATGTTTGTCGTAGAAATTAGAATTTTGATTAGTTGAATAAATTTAAATTTATCTTAAAATGTTTTTTTTTAATTTTTTTTATTTGTAACAACTCATATAGGTTATATATAAATATTGTTTAATTGTTAACACATCAAAGGTTGTAGCCAAGTGGTAAAGACTTACAACCTTTGAACTTGAGGTCATAGGTTCAACTCCCACTAATGACAATTAATTGTCATTATTATCAAAGGTGGCCGGCCGGCCTAGTGGTGGACCGACGACTGGTCGGTCAGTGGGGGCCGGCGTCAGTGGCCGGATTGTGTATAAATAAATAAATAAATATATATATATATATATATATATATATAAGGGTTATTCTTGACAGTTAAAAACTGTCAAGGAAGCCTTTAACTGTCAAGAAAGGCATTATTTTATTATAGTGAATGAAACCGCCGTTTGAGACTTGATTGATTTTATCTCTCGGGTTCAAAACCGCGGTTGTGATTGGCGACCATCAAACCACTGAATGAAACCGCCATTGATACTTGATGCTCTCAGGTTCAATTCGACGATTGTGATTGGCGGCTTAAAACCGCCGATTGGTGCATTTCAGGGGCAAACTTGTCTTTTCACCAAGCCTTTTCTTGCTCTCTATAAATACACCGTTATATCGTTTTCTCTGAAGAAGCTCTAAAACACCAAGAACCCTAAAAAGAAATAGAGAGATATTTGAGAGAAAAAGCAACAAGTTTGCTGCTTTTGTAAGTTCCTCATTTTTTATTGGCTTATTTCGGTGACAAACCACATTTGGGGTTATGTTGTAAGGGTAGCTTAGGCGCTTAATTATTGGAGATCATGCTCAACAAAAGGCCATCTCAAGACCTCAAAATGATAAGCACTTCAAAGGTAAATCACTTGTGCTTAATCTCATTGAAGAGACTTAGTTGCACACACACACAACTTATGCATTTTAGTATTTGTGTTTATTTTGGTATGGTTGGTAAAATCTCATTTTATTTCAAAGAATTATAATTTTGAGATTTTTTATTTTTTACGAGTCCAACTGTGTGTGGATTTGTCCCTAGATGAGTTCTGAGTGATTCATAGACTTGTCTATGTGTTTCAGATGATTTCTAAGACATTTGGGACATTCCGTGTTTTTTTTTCGAAAACCGAAATCTAATTCCTAGCTTTGAGTGGAAAGTTATATAATTTTCCGTGTTTATGATTGAGTCCGGGTCTATATTCCAAAGACGGAATTGAATTTTGAGTTCCGAGGTCAAAACTGGACCGAAGAATGCTCAAAACAGAAGTCGGCTTGGTATAGCATGAAAGCTACACCAAGAGAAGCTTGCCGTGAAAGGCGTGCGAACCTCATGCCATCACACTCTCTCGGTCACACGAGGTTCATGTCTTTACTGATTTGAATTGATTTTTTTTTTAATTTCTCAAGGTTGTTTTATTGTGTGTGTTTAGTTGCATGTGATCTCATTTGTGTTGTGATTGCTTGTTGCATGAGTGGAATTGATATGACAAATCATTGGATCCCATGAATGCCTCTCACGTGAGCTCACCACACTAGATTAATCTTGTAAGGTCTCAGTTTATTGATTGGCTAATTTCGTAGACAAACAACAATATAGGGATACTTGTAAGGGTAGCTTAGGTATTTAATGGTTGGTGCATTGCACAACCAAGGCCCTCTCAAGACCTCAAGAGAAAAAGCACAAAAGGTAAAATTCTAAAGTGCTTACTTGCTTTGAAGAGATGTAGTTGCACACAAACACAACACTTGCATAATTCTTTTTCTTGAATGTTATGTGTTTGTATTATGTGTGCATTATTGATTAATTAATCCCTCTTCTTGCATGAGTATATTGATTGCATCTTGTGATTATAAGACATATCATGTTAGGCATTAGGATGTATTTTCTTTACCTGTTTACCCTAGCACTTTTGTGTGTGAGCTTAAAGGGAATGTGATGTACGCTGGTCGTCATGCGCCAGACCAGCGCAGCACACCAGCGCAGATCGCCTAGTGGTCTGTCACTGGTCGTGCACTGGTCGTCTAGCGTAAAACACCTAGTGTTCTGTCGCTGGTGTTGCGCCACTCACCTTTGCTGGTCGACCAACGCTTAGTGCAATTTTTGCTTTGGCGCTGGTCATGCGCTGGTCCACCAGCGCAGCTCACTAGCGCACAAAGCAATTTCTGGTGCGATTTTTCAAAACGACCACACTTTACTTATGGCCTCTATATATATCACTCTATGTTTTTAGGTCATTTTTTAAGAGTTCAGAAATCATATTTTTCCTTAGAATATTTTTCAAGAGAAAAAATTCACAAGAACTCACCTTTAAACACTCAAAGCTTTTCCCTTGTTCATCAAAGTTCATCTAGGATCATCCATGACCATATAGGATGCATCCATGCATGGTTTTGCATCATCACATCTTCCTCGGTATGTTTTTCACTAACTTCATCTAATTTTAGTGTTTTTCATATTAAGACATCTCTTTAATTACTTGTATGCTATTAGATCATATGCTAAATACAAGTTAGAGATTATTTGTGATGAATTGATTGAGTGTTGTACTGTGATAGCTGTTAGGATTATGCTCAATAGCAAGAGTGTAATATTGTAATTGACAATTTATCATATTAATAAAGTGATTTCTGTTTATTTAACCAAATCTTATAACATTTATAATTATAATTGTCAAGGTAAATAATTATAAGGTCAAAAGACTATGAGAAAAGAAGAATTGTTCGTACATCTGGATATGTATGAGGTAGACACAATTCTTTAGTTAGTCTTGAATAATGTTCACAACTTAAGTTAAAGGCTGGGCACCTTTATCTTGTTAAAGTTGTAGATTCTTTTGCTAGCATTTGAGTGGGATCAAATGTGTTATGATAGGTCTAAATCATCAAAGTGGCTTTGAGTAAAAGAATCTAGTGCACTAGGTGCATTTGTTAGGTTTATAGTTTGTGTTGGCATTAATTCCATATCAAAACGTGTTTCTCTTGTAATGTTTAGTGGTTCGTATTTTTGATGAATTAAGAAGACGAAGGATATCTCAACCACAATTCATTCAAGAAGCCGGCATTTAAGAGATTTGTGCACCATTGTTCAACGAAGGTAATAAAGGACCTCATATCTCTTACAAGGCTAGGCACACACACACACATGGAATTCTTGTGTGTTCCTTCATGATTAAACATCACTTATGTTTCAATTTTCACACATGACAAAATATGCTCATGCATTCATATTATATTGGACAAATTTTGTTTATTGCATTTTCTAGGTCTATGTCTGGAAACTAGCATATGTGTGTGTCTTTCTGATTGTATGTTTCCGTATTTTTGTATTTGGACTTGAATATGATCTATTATGATTCCTTATTGAGTTCCGGTCATTTCGGTTACTCATTCATTTAATTTCGAGTCCAAACGATGTAGCTACGCTACTTTTCGTTCTCATTCGTTGAGTTGACTTCATCGACATTTTCCGAGATTATTTCTTAACCATTTTTCAAAGTTGTGTAGTCGTCGTCGTGCGTGAGAGAGTCATGGTTTGTAATCCAGAAACGGATTCAAAATCGGAGTTCGGATGCCCAAGATACGGGCTGAAGAACCGAGGGAGCATGCGAGAAGTCAGCCCAGGCCGTGAGGGAGGCCGTGGGCCCCACGGCCAAGGGGGCTCTCTGCCCCCGTGAGGCCCACACACCCCTCATGGACAGGGGTGACATGGCCTCACCTGATTGGCCCGGAATGCTTCTCTCTCCTCCATTTATCTTCCCTCCTCTCTCTCCATTTGATTTTTTCAAGAAGAAAATTAAGTATAATCCCGTCAGTCCTCTCCTCTTCATTTTCTTATCTTCCAAACATCATATCTCCCTCATCCGGAGTTGGATTTGAGTGATTCGAATTGGAGAATGTTTGTAATTGAGTCCTCTATCATTTCTGAGTGGTTTGGTAGCTGATTGATCAAGTTTTCTAGTGGTTGGACATTGAAAACCGAAGCAGCTGTCAAGTCTAAGGTATTGGACTAATCTTTGGGATTTCTTTCTTTTTAACCTTCAATTTGCTTTGGGTTTCTTCTTCTATATCTATGTTTATGTTTGGTAAAAGCTATTGAGAAAGATAGCTTGATTATCATTCTAATTGAAAGTCAATTTATGGACTAATGTTGACTGGTTCCTATGATTCTAGGTTTTACATATGTTTGTGAGTTGTATTGTGATTAGAATGGCATCTTAGGTTGTTTGGAACTTGATTGAATTAATTTTCTGATAAATGACCTTGAGATTTGATTTGAGCTTTTGATTAATGAAATCTAGGATTATTGAATTTTGTTTGTGTTTTAGAGCAATCTAGGATTTGATTGATTTATATCTTGAATCCTTGCTCTATATTTTTGGCTAGAATATTGATTGATTTAAATCTCATATATCTAGCATTTAATTGTATATTGATAGCATCTTGAATTTGTTCTTCATGAATATATTTTGATTCAAGTGTTGTATGTGTGAATGAGACTTTGAGCTTATGTGTTTTGATGTTTCACATGCTTTAGGTTTTATTCGTGTATTTTGCATCTAGACTTGATTACTTGTGATATCACATATTTAGGTCTATTTGTGCCATAGAATGTATTGATCACATGTTCTATGTTGATTTGATTGTTTGCATCATTTGCATTCACATGATCACACTAGGAAGTCCTTGTAAAAGGCATGAAGTCTTGGTTAGAGTCAGGGTGACTCGGATAGCCAAGCAAGAAGTCTTGCCTAGAGTCGGGATGACTCGGATAGGTAAGCAAGGAGTCATGGCTAGAGTCGGGAGGACTCGGATAGTCATGCATGGGAGGCTCCCTAGAGGCATGAGTGTCTCGGATAGGGAGTTGGCTATTGTATTGGTAGGCCTAGGCGTATAGTTAGACATAGACTCCGATAGAGTGGGGTACACAGGAGGTGTATGCACTCTTGAGGAATTTATAATCTACCATCGATGTTGGTTTTGTGTGGTGTCCAATATATGGTGGTTTCGCATCATTGAGGGATTTTACACTTTCCAATAGGGTTGGGTAGGCTTAGACTTCACTAGGTTGGGTGAGCTAAAGATTGGTCACTTTGTGAATGTTCTATGTTTACTTTCCAATAATATAGTACCCAATGGTTGTAGTTCAACCCGTGGATGTTTCCTCCTTGGAGGTTTTACCACGTTAAAAAAATCTCTTGTGTTAATTCTTCCTATCTCTATCTCTTATATTTTATTTGTACATTTTATTATCTTGTTTCATAATATTCACTTATGATGTATTGTGAAGAAAGACTTTGTATAGTGTGATTAGTGAACTCATTTTATTGTTCAATTTTATTTCTATGATTCTTTTGTATATTGTATTTGTGTATAGTGATATTTGATCACTCTTGTAACTCATTGAATATATAGTGAAATACAAGTATTCTTTGTTATTGTACTTATTTGTTTGTTTACCTCATACAACTTGATGATGTATGTAGACCATGCTTATATGATTACCTATTCATATTGTCTATGTATGTTGTCTCTTCTTAGTATATTTGTTGTATGTAAGGCAACCTTGAGGGACAAACGAAAGTTTGTTCAAGGGATTGAAAAAGGCATAAAAACCTATTCACCCCCCTCCCCCCCGCTCTAGGTATGCCTTAAGCAATTTAACTACGTTTGTATACTTTCATGTTATCACCAAGTAGATTTGTTCACAAGGGATATCACACAATCACACAATCAAGCAATAAGAGAAAATATTTCATAACTTGTCAAAGTCCAGGAGAGAATCATAGATTTTCATTAATCTCTCAAAAACATTCTCACATTGCTAATGAATCAAGCACATAAGCAAAATGTGTGTGTGTGAATGCTTCCCAAATATATAGAAGGAGTAATTGTGATATCAACATGCAAACTCTATCCACACCTATCTATCTAAAGCCTTTCCAAAAATAGGTCAAACCGATATTCATCTGGATTTTTGCTTTTAAAATGAATAGATATCAACATATGAGCGTGTGTGTGCATGTGGCTCGTTTTCCCGTTTCTATTTGTCAACCCGAGCTTTTTCACAATTTTCAACTATACACCATAAGCCTTTTTGTTTTATTTTAGGCTTGAATCAAAGAATTTTTTTTTATGATTCATTTCAACACTTCTTTGATTTTACTAACAAAAACATATACTCCTCATGACGGCTTTCACTCATCACAATGGCGTAGCCCTTTCCTACATTGGGTGGCTTCACAACCAAGGTGTGTAGCCCTTTCCATGAGGGTGCCCGTTGATTACTATATAGTGCCAAAGCAAAATGGATACAGACCATAGGTCATCTATCATGTACTTAGCAATAAACTTCTAGATGCATCCATTATCTACACATATTCAACCACAAAAACTCAAAACTAAAACATATAAGAGAAGCATTAGTGCACTTTTCAAAAATAAGATTTTCAAGCTCAAGTGCATGATCTAGAAACAATAAAAGATATTTGTTTAAGATCACTACTTTTCAAGTGAGTAGCTCTCAAAGATAATGATATTCAATTAAAGTTTTGCTCATCAAGTCACTCACAATCACACAAAGACATCAAACAACACAAATCATGCCAATGGACATTCTAAGAGTCTTAAACCTCTCTTTGTCCAAGGGCTTAGTGAACAAGTCCGCAAGTTGATTTTTAGTAGGCAAATGCTCAAGAGTAACAATAGAATGTTCAACTAGGTCTCTAATGAAATGATGCCTAATGTCTATGTGTTTTGTGCGGGAGTGTTGAATCGGATTTTTAGAGATGTTAATGGCACTCAAGTTATCACAATAAAGTGTCATTTTTCCTTGTTCTATTCATAATCCTTAAGGATTTGTTTCATCCAAAGTAATTGTGTGCAAGCACTTCCAGCTGCAATGTATTCGGCTACGGAAGAGGAAAGGGAAACCGAATTTTGTTTCTTACTTGACCAAGAAACCAAATTATTACCAACATAAAAGCAACCGCCCGATATGCTTTTACGGTCATCTATGTTTCCCACCCAATCCGCATCACAATAGCCTACAAGGATATCATTGGTATCAAATGAATAGAATAGACCAAGACTATGAGTTCTTTTGATGTACCTAATGATCCTCTTGACGGCTTTTAAGTGAGATTCCTTGGGATTTGCTTGGAATCTAGCATACAAGCCTATACTAAAGCAAATATTGGGTCTACTATCCGTTAGGTAAAGTAGAGTACCTATCATGCTTCTATAAAGGCTTTGGTCAACACTTTTCCCTTTTTTATCTTTGTCAAGTTTTAAAGTGATGCTCATGGGAGTTTCAAAATCTTTTCCATTTTCTAGGCCAAATCTCTTAACTAGATTTTTAGCATATTTAGATTGGTTCAACATTATGCCCATGCTAGTTTGCTTTACTTGTATTCCTAGAAAATAATTCAACTCACCCACCATGCTCATTTCAAATTCACTTGACATAACACTTATAAATTCATCAACCTTGGTTTTATTAGTAGACCCAAAAACAATGTCATCAACATATATTTGTGCAACAAAAATATCATGATTATGATGTTTGATAAACAAAGTTCTATCAATGCCACCTCTCCTATATTGGTTGTCAATAAGATATTTAATCAACCTATCATACTAAGCTCTTGGAGCTTGTTTAAGGCCATAGAGAGCCTTTTTCAATTTAAACACATGATTAGGAGAGTGTTGGTCTACAAAACCCTTAGGTTGTTCAACATACAATTCTTCTTGAAGGTATCCATTGAGGAAAGCACTTTTGACATCCATTTGAAATAATTTGAATTTTTTAATGCAAGCAATGGACAACAAAAGTCTAATGGACTCGAGACGAGCAACCGGGGCAAACGTCTCATCAAAGTCAACACCCTCCACTTGAGTGTAACCTTGAGCCACTAGTCTAGCTTTATTCCTCACAATCTTGCCACTTTCATTGGTCTTATTCCTAAACACCCATTTAGTGCCAATTACATTTATATCTTTAGGTTTAGGAACCAAGGACCACACTTCATTTCTCTCAAATTGATTAAGTTCATCTTGCATAGCCCCAACCCAATATTCATCAACAATTGCTTCATTAATATTTTTGGGTTCAATTTGAGAAGTGTAGCAAGCATAAGAAATTTGGTTAGCAATTTGATTTCTTGTTCTAACCCCTTCATTTAAATCACCTATGATGTCTTCTTGATAGTGTAAGTTTCTAAGTCTTGGGTGAGAATGTTCAACAACTTGGTCATTTTGTTGATTATCATTTAAAGCATTTTCCAACCCTTGACTTTCAACTTCAACATGACTATCATTTTCATCATCTTGACTAGAAACACTACTAGCCACATCAATAGGTGTTTTAGTGTCATTCAACATGTTTTCTTTAGGTTCATTGACACCATTATCATCACACAAATTAAGCATGCTAAGATCATCTATCTTCACATTGATAGACTCCATGATAGTCTTAGTAGTCAAGTTAAAGACTTTATATGCACGACTATTAATAGCATACCCAAGAAAAAGACCAACATCACTTTTAGCATCAAACTTTCTTAAGTGATCTCTATCATTCAAAATATAACATTTACTCCCAAAAGTGTGGAAGTATCTCACATTGGGCTTCTTGCCCTTCCATAGCTCATAGGACGTTTGTTTTGTGCCGGGTCTCTTATAAACACGATTAGACACATAACAAGCGGTATTGACCGCCTTGGCCCATAGGTTTCTAGGGACTTTCTTGCTATTGAGCATGACCCTAGCCATCTCTTGCAGGACAAGGTTTTTCCTCTCAACAACACCATTTTGTTGAGGAGTTCTAGGTGCGGAGAACTCATGAGAAATCCCAAAACCATCACAAAACTCACTAAATTTTGCATTTTCAAATTCCGTCCCATGATCACTCCTAATGCGACATATTTTCTTGATACCAAGACCTTTTTCATTTTGAACTTGATTACAAAACTTTTTAAAGTAATCAAAAGCCTCGGTCTTGTTTCTAAGAAAATAAACCCAAGTAAACCTAGAGAAGTCATCAACGCATACAAAAATGTACTTTTTGCCATTAATGCTCTCGGTTTGAATTGGCCCCATTAGGTCCATGTGCACAAGTTCTAAAGGTCTCTTGGTAGCTATGTAAGAATTTTTTTTATGAGACACTTTGGTTTGCTTACCTAATTGGTAAGGTTCACAAACCACTTCAAGCTTTTTACCAAGATTAGGAAGACCTCTAACAATGCCATGTTTTTCAAGCTTTTTCAAATCTTTAAAATTCATGTGACCCAAATGTTGATGCCATAAATCAAGCTTGTTGCACTCATGTGCCATGTTGCAAGTTAGAGGATCTATCTCAAGACAATAGCAATTGTCTATAGACCTTTTGACTCTTAGGACAACATTGCCCTTTTTATCAATTATAGTGCACACATCTTTGTTAAAACTAACTTCTTTAAAAATTTCACACAAGTGAGTAATACTTATCAAGTTAGCTTGTAACCCATCAGCATACAAAGTATTGCGAAGTTTAGGCAATCCGGGGATACAAATTGTTCCCTTGCCAAGAACTTGCTTTTTGGTACCATCACCAAAAGTAACCCGACCTTCATCCTTTAAAACAAGATTCTTAAAGAACTCTTTGTTTCCGGTCATGTCCATAGAGCAATCGCTATCTAGGTACCAAGAATAGGAGGAGTTGGCACATAAAGCATATTGTGCAACATGACATTTAGATGTGTCTTTTCTAATCCACACATTTTTCACAACATGCCTCTCACTCTTACTTCTAACATGTTTTGATTCAATGTTAGGATTTTTAACATGCACCTTGACCTCATTGGTCACATTTTCAAAAATATCAAACAAAGCATTATCAACTTTCTTATGTATAGTAGAGTGAGGCACAACACAAGATTTAGCAAGCAAGTCATCAATAACTTTTTCCACAACATGCTTTTCCAAGGTCTTCCTAGGTCTATTTCTATATCCATACATGGATGATTGCCTAGGTCCATTCAAAGACATATCATGAAAAGCATTATCAAGTTTACATTTCAAATATACTCGAAGCATCTAGGTCGAATATGTCCTATCATATTACAATGATGACAAATAGGAATAAATTTGAGAAATTTACCATTTGCATTTGCTTCCAACTCCTTTGGACTTCTAATAATTTTTCCTCTTTGATGTGCAACCCTTGATGCTCCACCTCTTGCATTTGAGGTTGATGCTCCTTGAAGTTTATGTTGTTGTGTTCTTCCATTGAACAACCTTGTTGATGAAGAGGCACCTCTGGTAGCTTTCATAGCTTTACCTTGAGTGAGTGTACCTACATTTGTTTCAATGCTTGCTTTGACAATTCCACTTTTAATGAGGGTTTCAAGTTTGTTAGAGCTAGATGACATTTTGCTAATCATATTATTAGCCTCATCAAGTTTCTCACAAAGCATCCTAATTTTAATGGCATATTTTTCCGCTATGTCATACTAAACATAACATCTTTATGTGATTTATCTAGCCATTGTTCATACTTTTTCTCTTGAGTTAAGTGCTCACTAATTTTGGCTTTAAGCATATTTTCTAGCCTTTTAGCACTAACAAGAGAAATATCCCTTTGCTCAATTTCTTGCTTCCAGATGCTAAGTCTATCATTGCTATCTTTAGATTCAATTCTAGACTTAAGATCTTGTCTTTAAGTTCATTGAATTCTTTTGAGCCAAGAGCATGATTCTCTAGCTTCTTGTTGAGGGACATGTTGACTTTGGATAAACGTTCATTTTCAAAAGTAAGATCATCGATCTTTTTCTCATCTAAATCAATATATTCAACAAAAGAAGCCATATAGGAACACACTTCCTTAATCATGATTATTACAAACAAAAACACAAAACACTACAAAGAAAGGATCTATCTAAGTGCGTCTAGACACCCGCTCTGATATCAAATGAAATTTCCCTTGAGTAGTAGTGCAAAATATACCTAAAGGGGGGGGGGGGGGGGGGGGGGTGAATAGGTATAGACTCAAATTCTTCCAATATAAAAAATAACGCGGAATATAACAAAGAAAATGCACACTTGATTAGACTTAACAAATGAATTGATTTCACTGATACAAGAATTAATCAATTTACAAGATATGCAATCAATGTAAGATATGGAAGATAAAGAAAAATAAAACAAAAATGAACACAAGTATTTTTTACGTGGTAAAACCTCAAAGAGGAAACATCCATGGGTTGATACCACAACCACTGGCAAAGCAATCCACTATGTGAAAAAGGACTTACACACTCAAGCTACCAACTCATGATATCCGCTCAAGCTATCAACTCCTAATCTACCCTCGGGCTAGTGAATCACCAAGCCTACTTCCTATCCGAGATGTGTCTTACACCTTTAGAAAGCAACTTCCTATCTAAGATGCTCACGTCTCTAGGAAGATTTCTTACTTGCCTATCCGGATCCTCCTGACCCTAGACAAGTCTCCTTGCTTGATTATCCGAGTCCTCCCAACTTTACTCAAGACTTCCTTGCTCTATCCACAAAGCTTCACTCACTTAGCTAGAGACTTCAACCTAATACAAAAATATGATCTACGAGATGCAAATGATGCAAACACAATTAAATTAAGCTAGATGATCAATCAAGCTAAATGTACATGTTCAATGATAATCTAGCATATGCTTTCAACACACAATCACAAAATTATCTAGAAATCAAGACATGTAAATCAATAAGAACAAGGTATGATTATTCAATATATCACACTTAAAACCTAGTTCTTAGATCATGAAATTAAACTTAGAAAATAACATGAGGCACATCATATATACTTTTTCTAGAATCAATTTCAAACAAAATCAAGTTTAACACATATATGTTCAAGAGAAATCACAAAGCTAAAACTCAATTGAAAAATGATCAAACACCCCTAGCATATGATCTAACATTCTTCTCAACATATTTCATCAATCAAATAGTAAGAATCAAAGAGATGATCAAAGATGAAATGAAAAAGAAGAAGTTGAACAAAACAAACTTGACCACGTACTAAAGATCAGGCTACTGGGAAGAATGGTGAAGTCAGCTACCTCTAGAAATGCTTGGGATTTTTAGCTCTCATCAAGACCAACAATTTTAGCTTTTGGATCAATCGATTTCGAGTTCGTATGAGAAAGTTATGATCAAAATACTAAAACTAAAAACTTGAAGAATTTCTGCAGAAAATCTTCAAAAGTTTGGAGGGAAGGAGAAAGGATTAAATGGAGGAGAGAGAAGGCAAAAATGACCAATCAAGCATGGCCACGTCACCCCAGCCCGTGGGGGGAGCGTGGGCCACATAGGGCCAGAGGGCCTCTTTGGCCATGGGGCCCACGGCTCCCACACGGCTTGGGCCACACGTGGCCTCTTGGCCACTTTCGCCTCTCACGCGCTCCCTCACGTTCTTCAGCCGTATCTTGGGCATCCGAACTCTGATTTCGAATCCATTATTGGATTACGCACTGTGACTCCCTCACGCACGACAAAGACTACACAACTTTGAAAAATGGTTGAGAAATCATCTCGGAAAATGACAATGAAGTCAACTCAACGAATGAGAACGAAAAGTAGCGTAGCTACATCGTTTGGACTCGAAACCTTATGAATGAGTAACCGAAATGACCGGAACTTAATAAGGAATAATAATAGTGTATATTCAAGTCCAAATACAAAAATATAGAAACATACAAACACTAATTCACACAAGCATGCAATATTAAAGAGATAGTAACAAAGCATGCAATTCTACAATATTTATCTATTAGAGATCAATGTATGTGTATACTAAGAAGTGTGTGAATGTGTTATACCAAATGTTTGAACTACGATGCAGGGACACACATGTATGAATTGTGTGTGTGTACGCTTATGCCTTGCAAGAGGAAGAAGTATCTCGATACCTTAGCATCCAAATAAGCACATTTCCTCTTAAAGACGAACTTTGCATGCGACGTTGCTTTCCTTCTTTGAAGCTTGATCTAATCACGAAACACCTAAGAAACTAAGCAATACAAACAAAAAGTGTTTTGCAATGGAATCAAGCCAACACAAATCTAAGATCTTACAAGGAGACATTTGCTTCCGTTACCCGTTTAGAGTTCATTAGGCTTCTTTTATCCATATCTGGTATTCACAAGTTTAAATTACATCAAATAGATGTTAAGAGTGCTTTCCTTAATGGTTTCTTGCAAGAGGAAGTGTTTGTTGAACAACCCAAGGGGTTTGTGGATACACACCACCCCAACCATGTCTATCGCATCAAAAAGGCTTTGTATGGGTTGAAGCAAGCACCGAGGGCTTGGTATGAGCACCTTACTCAATTCTTTGTCAACAATGACCGCACAAGGGGTAGTGTTGACAAGACACTATTCATCAAGAAAGACAATGATGAGCTTTTCATAGCTCAAATGATATAGTGTTTGGCTCCGCCAACAACACCAAGGTCCAACAATTTATTGATGTTATGTCTCATGAATTTGAGATGAGTCTTGTTGGTGAACTTAGTTACTTCCTAGGTTTGCAAATTAGGTAATTAGATGATGGGATTTTTATAACCCAAGTCAAATATGCCAAAAACCTAGTGAAGAAGTTTGGTCTTGAAAATGCCAAACATTGTGATACACCCATGAGTACCACTTTAAAGCTAAGCAAGGATGCTAGTGGAAAAAGTGTGGAACAAACGTTATATCGAGGCATGATTGGTAGCTTGCTTTATTTGACCGCAAGTAGGCCCAATATCTCTTTAAGTGTGGATGTGGGTGTGGGTGTAGGTGTGGGTGTGGGTGTGTGTGCTAGGTACGAATCGGATCCTAAGGAGTCCCATCTCTCTTCCGTTAAGAGAATCATTCGCTATGTGAATGGAACATCCAATTATGGGATTTGGTAATCTTTTGACACTAATGTTAGTCTTGTAGGCTTTAGTGATGCGGATTGGGCAGGAAATTGTGATGATAGGAAAAGCACATCGGGTGGTTGCTTCTTCCTAGACAACAACTTGGTGTCTTGGTTTTGTAAGAAGCAAAACTCAATTTCCTTGTCCACGGCTAATGCCGAGTACATAGCCGTGAGGAGTGGATGCACACAACTCCTTCAGATGAAGCAAATGCTAGTCGACTACGAATTCAATCAAGGTACTCTAACCCTCTTTTGTGATAATATGAGTTCTATTAATATTTTCAAGAATCCGGTACAACACTCTAGGACTAAGCATATTGACATTCGCCATCATTTCATTAGAGTGCTTGTTGAAAATAAATGTATAGTACTTGAACATGTAGGTACTAATGATCAACTAGCGGACTTATTTACTAAACCCTTAGATGCTACTCGTTTTAAAACACTTAGTAGATCTATTGGGATTTGTCTCGTGGATTGATGAGTTTTGGTAATTGACCCCATATGGGGAACTCAAGCAAAGAGAGCTATTTTGCATACTTGTCACATGTAAAAATTTGAAATATCTTATGTTTCTTTATTTAATTGCTTGAGTAAGCTTGGTTGCACATATGTATATGTTTTCAATTCAGTAAGTATGAACCATGCTTTATTTACAATCTGTTAATCGAAAATTGTCACTGGAGTGATTTTTTCCAATTAACAATTCAAGGGACCAGGATTGCGGTAAATCTCGGTCGGAGAGGTATTAGGTTGTTCGATACCTTTAGCTTCCTAGAGATTCAATAAGAATGGATGATGATAGTAAAATAAGAAAAAATTGCATAAACAATGGATTGTATATATAACTCATTTTTATTGATGGGGAATACATGGTTGGGTTACAATGAAGATTACTGACAGCTATGGTTATGAGGTAAAAATAAACTTAACGGGCAATGAAGATTACTGACAGCTATGGTTATGAGGTAAAAATAAACTTAACGTTGGAGCTCTTGTGCATGTCGATAAGTGGAAAAGTATCAAGTAGGGTTAGATCCTTTTTTTCTTTTCTCCCTTTTCTATATGCGATCATATGATGAATTTATAGGTCCCGTTTCTTACCATGCACTCCTAAAACTTCGATCTATATCTATGAATTTGTCGGGGGATTTGATCCCTAAAATTAAGTAATTCTCTCTTTGACAGATTGAGTGGGAGTTGACTCCTATTTCAAATAGAACTTTGTCTGGTGGGAATGAATGTAATACTTTGTCTTGAACGATGGCGTTTAATGCTTGTCCTTCTACTTGATTTGCTATTCGGTGTACCTGCTCTTGTTTTAGGCAGGGTCGGGGTACTGGGATTTTTGTATTGATACATGGCCGTTTATTAACCTGGTGCTTATTCTAGCTTTTAGTGGATCGGGATACTCAAGTACCTTGCCTTCTTCTCGTTTTCTTGAATTATGTATGAATGTATCGGGGTATTGGGGTGCCGGGGTACCGAGAGGTAGATAGGTGATAGGTTTTTGCAATAGTGGAGTCCTTGGAGCCGTGTCTTTTGGGTTTCATGGTACCTTATGAGTCTAGGAGGCCTTAAACTTGATCGTGGTGGGTAGGCGGTTGCACCCGGCTATTCTGTATAGCGGCAGGGTATCGGGATACTTCTTCTATGGCATCTTTTTTATCCCGACTTAACTTCTAAGACCGATGGAAAATTCTTCTTTAACCACTGCTATTTTTTGTGGTTAACATAAGTCCCCCCTGACTTGAACACCGGTACCTTGATGGGGCTGGAGTCAGGATTTCTAGTTCACTTGAAGGATTTTCTATCCTGTCTGCTTGTCTAGTCTCATATGTCTGGCTTTCATTACTATGGAGGAGATCCTCCTTGTATACGGAGGTATTTAATGGCGATCCACGTGTCAAAAAATGATTGCTCCACAGATTTAAACGAGCCGTTTTTGGCACGACTTTCTCGAAACCGCCACGAACACGTCCTCAGTCATTACTCCATGTTTCCTTTTCTATTATGGTAATCTGAAACGCCACGACCATGTCTTCAGCCAATTCCCAATTCGGTAACCACCCAACTTCCAACTATAAATATATCGCTTCTTCCCTCGCTCACGCTCACTTGTGCTTTCAGAAACCAAGAATCAATATTTTTTTTTTCTTGAGTATTCTTTCCTTTCTTCCTTCTACTACACTTTTGGACATGCAATGGGCGGATTCAGAGGAGAGTTCCCCGAGGATCAGGGGAAAGAAGCACGGTAGAGATGAAGGTGACGCTGCTAGCGGCGGTATCCCATCTCAGCGCCACCATTCTGGTAGGAATCCCCGAATCGGGTCGGGTTTCCACAATAGACCCGACGACCTGGTCCAGATAGCAGACGAAGCGAACGTTGCTAATGCTGACGATGAGGAGGAGGAGTAGGGTAATATTCCGGCTGTTGACTCTACCAGAGTCCTTGTTGAGCCCTTGCCTTTTCCTCAAGATGGCAGGATCATCCCGGATTTGGTCTGCACGGTTGATACCCTGGCTCGTCTAAGGAGGGTTTACAGAATCCCAGATACTATCATTCTCTCCCTCCCGCATTGAGGGTATGAGGTGTACACCCTTCCCCCGGGTCGCCTACTAATTCATGTTTCTGCAATTGAGTGCAGGGTTCGACTTCCCCTTCATCCTTCTCTTCGTATATTACTTGTCACCCTGGAGCTGGCCCCCCTCCAAATTTCTCCTGGGTTCTAAAAGAACCTGATGGGGTACCTAGTGCTCTAGAAAGAGTAGTGTGAAAAAGATGGTGTGTTGAGGTAGCCCGGCTTCGATGATGTCCACTATGTCTACTAGGTAGCGAGTATGGTACCGCGAGACCATTTCTACCTGAGGCCCAAGAACAAAATGTGGTTCGTCGTTCCTGGGGCGAACGTGAAGTACAATCAGCCCTGGAAGGATGAATGTGTAGGGAAAAATACCGTAGTACACGCAGCGGAAGCGAGACTAAAAAATAGATTTAGTGACTTTTAAAAATTTTTCCTTTTTATGAACCTTAAACCCTTTAATTAATTAAGCATACATATAATCAACAAAAGAGGAATACCTTTTGTCGCGTGATCCGATTGACTTACGTCGATGGTAATCCGCAAGATCTTCAATCCTAGCACGAACGTGAATCACCTAGGAGCGTGGTCTCCCTTTTCTTTGAATTGCAAACCTGAGAATGGACAAACAAACTTTTCTTTTTCTTTTGTTAGTCACAAAACAATCAAAAGAAGACTAAGATTATTCCGGTCACTTTTGAGTTCTCAATCTAATGATCGAAACTCGCGTGAACCTAAATCGATGTTGTACACACAAGCTTATTGATGAACAAGCAATTAGTGTACCATCAAAGAATAATCTATTCACTCTTTTATGTTTTAGTCGAAATCAACACACACTAATCACTAGAGTTGGATTCTATTTTTTAAGCAAAAGAAAAACTCTCAAGCCTTGCAAATTAAAATAGGGTTAGCCGAATTCAACCTATAAATATATATAATGCGGCTACCACATTCAGGTTTCAAGAATAATATATATGTATTGCCGCACACCCATTAAGGTTGCAAGAATTAATATATATATATTGCCGCACACCCATTAAGGTTGCAAGAATTAATATATATATATTGCCGCACTCACTTTAAGGTTGCAAGAATAATATATATATAGATATACACCTTCCTCTTGCCATATATATTAATTTGCGTTTGGGCCAAGTGCCATACATATTTCTATGTATATCTCGGCCATATCCTCTACCATGTAGGATTTGTGTCTCTTGACTTAAATCCTAACCCTAGGTAGATTTCCTTAGAATTCCAAACCCTAATCCAACTCTTTAGTGTATTTGTGACTATATCAAAGACTTCCTAATTTGACTAGATAAATAAATTCCTTTTTATTTATCTTCTTATCAAATAAAGACTTTGATTCTTATTATACTACCAACAATAGTATATTACTAAGAAACATATTTCCTAGTCAGAAAAAGATTTGTTTCTTAATTAAACAATTAATTAATAAATTAATTAATTCTTATTTAATTAAAACAATGAAACAAAATAATATATTAGGCTAATATATTAACCCTTGCCGCCCCACTTAAAATAAATGGGCCATATATTATTTTCTTATTTCATTTAATCCATTGGACTTTAAATAAAAAGCCCACATGTGAACCCGACCCATTCTTACTAAAAGAAACAAGCCCACATGTCTTTCATTAATATATTAATATAATTGAGCAGCCCATTAAATAAATAATGTGCAAATTATATTCTTAATATATTAAATTCAATTCTAAATGGACCCATAAATTGGTCCGGTAGAATATATCAAGTGATCCATGCAAGTCCGTGTGGATTGGGGATCTTGGTGGGCCATCTAAATTTAAGCTTCAATAGACATAACCTAATCACAATCAATAAATGATTCACTTAGGTCCGATCCATTAATTTTAACTCATTCCACTAAAGAGCTAAAACTGAACTCTTAAATAAAGATAGAAAAGGAAGATGTTCCTCATTCATACCCTAGACAATCATATTGGAGATAGTGTATCCTCGTGATTAATATCAGTAATCGCCAAGAGTTCATAGACCGCCTATAACTCTCCAAGTTACCATATTTACTCATATGACCACGTTTTGAACTTGGATATTTTGACTTGTCCAGAAACCATGTTTTCAATAGACACTATCGAAAACTCAACGTTGAGATTTAATATCCAATTACCTCAAAACATCCATATGATGATATTATACTCTCATTTAATAAATGGAGCCACGATGTCCATATCTATAAATGAAGTCCTGTATCGATTAACAAATGAATATCACCAAACTATCGAGGATAGACTATGCGATATAATCGTACTCATTGATAACTCAAATGATATCACTTGCAACCATAAGTCCATCATTTATCTCAGGAATAAGATAGACTCTCCGATTGTCCTGATAATGAAAAGACTATTATCTATTGACGGTTCTAGATAAAGCTTTTCATTGTGATCCAGTTCAATGCACCCAGTGCACTAGATCCTTTTTCTCGAAGACACTCCGATGATTTTAGACTCATCATATCTCATTTGATCCCACTCAAATGCTAGCAAAAGAATTCTACAACTTTAACAAGATAAAGGTGCCCAACCTTTAACTTAAGTTGTGAACATTATTCAAGACTAACTAAAGAATTGTGTCTACCACATACATATCCAGATGTACGAACAATTCTTCTTTTCTCATAGTCTTTAGACCTTATGATTATTTACTTTGACAATTATAATATTAAACTATAAATGCTATACGATTTGTTAAACCAGAAATCACTTTATTAATATGAAAAAGATTGTTAATTACAACATTACACTCTTGCTATTGAGCATAATCCTAACAATCTCCCACTTGCACTATAGCAAATGTGTCATATCTCTCAAGCCCATGTTCTCTAGATGCCCATCGAAACTCTTCTGAGGTAGAGCCTTTGTGAAGGGATCCGCTAGATTTTCTGCTGACGCGATTTTGGTAATCGTCACATCACCTCTTTGAACAATCTCCCTTAAAAGATGATACTTTCTTTCAATGTGTTTACCTCTCTTGTGACTTCTTGGTTCTTTCGAATTAGCCACTGCTCCACTGTTGTCACAGTAGATAGTGATCTGCTCATTCGCACTAGGAACCACTTCCAAGTCAATCAAGAATTGGTGGAGCCAAACAGCCTCTTTGGCAGCCTCGCATGCAGCAACATACTCAGCTTCCATGGTGGAATCAGCAATACAAGATTGCTTGATACTCCTCCATATAACTGCTCCTCCTCCAATAGTAAACACAGCCCCTGATGTGGATTTTCTGGAGTCAGAATCTGATTGGAAATCAGAATCTGTATACCCAACGGGAACTAAATCCCCTCCAGAGTATACAAGCATATTATCTCTCGTTCTCTTGAGATACTTGAAAATATGCATGACTGTCGTCCAGTGATCAGGACCAGGTTTCGATTGAAACCTGCTAACTATGCCAACAGCAAAACAAATATCTGGTCTAGTACAGAGCATTGCATACATGAGACTTCCAACTGCCGAGGCATATGGAACTCTACTCATGAATTGCTCTTCATGCTCATTCTTAGGAACTTGTTCCTTAGAAAGCTTGATTCCATGTCTAAAAGGTAACATACCTTTCTTGGAATCCTGCATGGAAAACCTAGACAAGATCTTGTTGATGTATGAAGCTTGGGATAATGTAATCGTTCTATTCTTTCTATCCCTTATTACTTGGATACCTA
The DNA here is from genome assembly GCA_030490815.1 of Acer saccharum. Lineage (NCBI taxonomy): Eukaryota > Viridiplantae > Streptophyta > Magnoliopsida > Sapindales > Sapindaceae > Acer > Acer saccharum. The sequence continues at coordinate 37,020,983 of CM059876.1, forward strand.
GAATAAAACTTGCTTCTCCTAAGTCCTTCATATCATATTGTTTTGCTAACCATTCTTTTACTGATGTCAATACACCTACATCGTTTCCAATGAGTAGTATATCATCAACATAAAGAATCAGGAAAACCAACTTGTCGCTTTTAATCCTTTTGTATACACAAGGTTCGTCCATTAATTAATGACACTATCGAAAACTCAACGTTGAGATTTAATATCCAATTACCTTAAAACATCCATATGATGATATTATACTCTCATTTAATAAATGGAGCCACAATGTCCATATCTATAAATGAAGTCCTCTATTGATTAACAAATGAATATCACCAAACTATCGAGGATAGACTATGCGATATAATCGTACTTATTGATAACTCAAATGATATCACTTGCAACCATAAGTCCATCATTTATCTCAGGATTAAGATAGACTCTCCGATTGTCCTGATAATGAAAAGACTATTATCTATTGACGGTTCTAGATAAAGCTTTTCATTGTGATCCAGTTCAATGCACCCAGTGCACTAGATCCTTTTGCTCGAAGACACTTCGATGATTTTAGACTCATTATATCTCATTTGATTCCACTCAAATGCTAGCAAAAGAATTCTACAACTTTAACAAGATAAAGGTGCCCAACCTTTAACTTAAGTTGTGAACATTATTCAAGACTAACTAAAGAAATGTGTCTACCACATACATATCCAGATGTACGAACAATTCTTCTTTTCTCATAGTCTTTAGACCTTATGATTATTTACTTTGACAATTATAATATTAAACTATAAATGCTATACGATTTGTTAAACCAGAAATCACTTTATTAATATGAAAAAGATTGTTAATTATAACATTACACTCATGCTATTGAGCATAATCCTAACAGTTGATAGTCGCCATTGGCAAAAGGCAATGCAATCTGAGATTGAATCTATGTTCGATAACAAAGTCTGGTCCCTTATAGACTTGCCTAAAGGGATAAAACCCATTGGGTGTAAGTGGGTATACAAGAGGAAAAGAGGTATGGATGGAAAGGTGGAAACCTTTAAAGCTAGATTGGTAGCTAAAGGGTATACACAGAAAGAAGGTATCGATTACGAGGAAACCTTCTCTCCTGTGACCATGCTTAAATCCATTAGGATACTCTTATCCATTACAGCATCTTTAGATCTAGAGATTTGGCAAATGGACGTCAAGACAGCTTTCCTTAATGGAAGTCTTGACGAAAGCATCTACATGATGCAACCAGAAGGATTCATTGAAAAGGGCCAAATGGAAAAGGTATGCAAGTTGCAGAAATCCATATATGGATTAAAGCAAGCATCCAGATCCTGGAACATAAGGTTCGATCAAGCTGTCAAAGGTTTTGGATTTATTCAGAATCCTGACGAACCTTGTGTATACAAAAGGATTAAGGGCGACAAGTTGGTTTTCCTAATTCTTTATGTTGATGATATACTACTCATTGGAAACGATGTAGGTGTATTGACATCAGTAAAAGAATGGTTAGCAAAACAATTTGATATGAAGGACTTAGGAGAAACAAGTTTTATTCTAGGTATCCAAGTAATAAGGGATAGAAAGAATAAAACGATTGCATTATCCCAAGCTTCATACATAGACAAGATCTTGTCTAGCTTTTCCATGCAGGATTCCAAGAAAGGTATGTTATCTTTCAGACATGGAATCAAACTTTCTAAGGAACAAGTTCCTAAGAATGAGCATGAAGAGCAATTCATGAGTAGAGTTCCATATGCCTCGGCAGTTGGAAGTCTCATGTATGCAATGCTCTGCACTAGACCAGATATTTGTTTTGCTGTTGGCATAGTTAGCAGGTTTCAATCGAAACCTGGTCCTGATCACTGGACGGCAGTCAAGCATATTTTCAAGTATCTCAAGAGAACGAGAGATAATATGCTTGTATACTCTGGAGGGGATTTGATTCCCGTTGGGTATATAGATTCTGATTTCCAATCAGATTCTGACTCCAGAAAATCCGCATCAGGAGCTGTGTATACTATTGGAGGAGGAGCAATCATATGGAGGAGTATCAAGCAATCTTGTATTGCTAATTCCACCATGGAAGCTGAGTATGTTGCTGCATGCGAGGCTGCCAAAGAGGCTGTTTGGCTCCGCCAATTCTTGATTGACTTGGAAGTGGTTCCTAGTGCGAATAAGCAGATCACTATCTACTGTGACAACAGTGGAGCAGTGGCTAATTCGAAAGAACCAAGAAGTCATAGAGAGGAAAACACATTGAAAGGAAGTATCACCTTTTAAGGGAAATTGTATATAGGGGTGAGAACATGGGAATGAGAGATATGACACATTTGCTATAGCACAAGTGGGAGATTGTTAGGATTATGCTCAATAGCAAGAGTGTAATAGTGTTTTTGACAATCTATTCATATTAATAATGTGATTTCTAGTTTAACAAATCTTATAGCATTTATAGTTTAATTATTATAATTGTCAAAAGTAAATAATCATAAGGTCAAAAGATTATGAGAAAAGAAGAATTGTTCGTACATCTGGATATGTATGAGGTAGACACAATTCTTTAGTTAGTCTTGAATAATATTCACAACTTAAGTTAAAGGTTGGGCACCTTTATCTTGTTAAAATTGTAGAATTCTTTTGCTAGCATTTGAGTGGGATCAAATGAGATATGATGAGTCTAAAATCATCGGAGTGTCTTTGAGTAAAAGAATCTAGTGCACTGGGTGCATTGAACTGGATCACAATGAAAAGCTTTATCTAGAACCGTCAATAGATAATAGTCTTTTCATTATCAGGACAATCGGAGAGTCTATCTTAATCCTAAGATAAATGATGGACTTATGGTTGCAAGTGATATCATTTGAGTTATCAATGAGTACGATTATATAGCATAGTCTATCCTCGATAGTTTGGTGATATTCATTTGTTAATCGATAGAGGACTTCATTTATAGATATGGACATCGTGGCTCCATTTATTAAATGAGAGTATAATATCATCATATGGATGTTTTGAGGTAATTGGATATTAAATCTCAACATTGAGTTTTCGATAGTGACTATTGAAAACATGGCTTCTGGACAAGTCAAAATATCCAAGTTCAAAACGTGGTCATATGAGTAAATATGGTAACTTGGAGAGTTATAGGCGGTCTATGAACTCTTGGCGATTACTGATATTAATCACGAGGATACACTATCTCCAACATGATTGTCTAAGGTATGAATGGGGAACAACTTCTTATTCTATCTTTATTTAAGAGTTCAATTTTAGCTCTTTAGTGGAATGAGTTAAAATTAATGGATCGGACCTAAGTGAATCATTTGTTGATTATGATTAGGTTATGTCTATTAAAGCTTAAATTTAGATAGCACGCCAAGATCCCCAATCCACACGGACTTGCATAGATTACTTAATATATTCTACCGGACCAATTTATGGGTCCATCTATAATTGCATTTAATATATTAAGAATATAATTTGCACATTATTTATTTAATGGGCTGATCAATTATATTAATATAATAATGAAAGGCATGTGGGCTTTTTATTTAAAATCCAATGGATTAAATAAAATAAGGAAATAATATTTGGCCCATATATTTCATGTGGGGCGGCAAGGCTATGTTATTAGTCAAAAATATTGTTTTATTTTATTGTTTGATTAAATGAGAATTAATTAATTTATTAATTAATTATTTAATTAAGAAACAAAATCTTTTTCTGATTAGGAAATATGTTTCCTAGAATTATACTATTGGTAGTAGTATATTAAAAGTAAAAGACTTGTTTGATAAGAAAATAAATAATTAAGTTTATTTATTTAATCAAATAAGAAGTCTTTTATTTAGTCAATAAAAGAATAAAAATACTTATGAGTTAAATTAGGGTTAGGAGTCTAAAAGTTGATGGGAATTAGGGTTGAATTTCGGTCACCCTATATAAGTGAGGTGATGAAATTCGTCCAACCCTAATACAACACCTTATAGATTTTGGCAACCCTAAAGTAAAAAGAGAAAGAAATTCGGCCACACCCTATATAATAGACCTTATAGGGTTCGGCCACCCTGTGTGTTTACTGGATCAATTTTCTTCTTCTTCTCAACTCATAGAAAAGTGTTTGATTATTCTGCCAAGACAAAAAAGTGAGAAGAGATTATTCTTTTGATGGTACACTATTTGCTTGTTCATCAATAAGCTTGTGTGTACAACATCGAATTAGGTTCACGCGAGTTTCGATCATTAGATTGGGAACTCAAAAGTGACCGGAATAATCTTTGTGGTCTTTTGATTGTTTTGTGACTAACAAAAGAAAAAGAAAGTTTGTTTGTCCATTCTCAGGTTTGCAATTCAAGGAAAAGGGAGACCATGCTCCTAAGTGATTCACGTTCGTGCTAGGATTGAAGATCTTGCGGATTACCATCGACGTAAGTCAATCGGATCACGCGACAAAAGGTATTATACTTTTTGTTATTTTATATGTATGGTTGATTAATTTAAAGGGTTAAGGTTCATAAAAAGGAAAAATTTTAAAACATACTAAATCGATTTTAGTCTCGCTTCTGCTGCGTTGACCGGTATTTTTCCCTACACTAACACCACCTAGGCTACCCTTACAAAGAACCCCAACATGTGGTTTATCCATGAAATGAGCCAATCAACAAATAGGAACCTTACAGCTACTGTCAAGCCCGTTAAACAGAAATGGAGACATTTCAATGCGGAATGGAACATCGCGGTTCAGGAAGAGGTGGATAAACTCTTGAAAACCAGATTCATCAGAGAATCTCGCTACCCCAAATGGATTGCCAATGTAGTCATGGTAACCAAAGCCAATGGGAAATGGCGTATGTGTGTGGACTATACTGACCTCAATCGGGCTTGCCCAAAAGACAGCTTCCCTCTTCCTAAGATCGACCAACTGATTGATTCTACTGCAGGTAATAAGCTCCTAAGTTTTATGGATGCTTTCTCGGGATACAACCAGATCATGATGCAGCCTACCAATCAAGACAAGACCATCTTCATCACTGGACAAGGTCTTTATTGTTACAAGGTCATGCCATTTGGCCTAAAAAATGCTGGAGCCACATACCAACGCTTGGTAAACAAATTATTCAAGCAGCTGATAGGGAGGTCTATGGAAGTGTACATAGACGACATGATCACCAAATCCCAAATGGCCAACCAACACCCTGAAGACTTGCGCCAGACTTTCCAAGTGATCATAGAGAATCAGATGAGACTGAATCCAACTAAGTGTGCCTTCGGGGTAGCAGCAAGAAAGTTCCTGGGTTTCATGGTGCATGAGAGAGGAATCGAGGCCAATCTTGAGAAGATCAAGGCTATCATGGATCTGGAATCTCCTACTACACTCCAACAAGCGCAGGGGTTGACTGGCCGGATAGCAGCATTGAACCGTTTCATATCCCGATCTATAGATAAATGCCTACTGTTATAGGTAAAAATCATCGTAAAGGACACGTCATCACCATAAGAAGCCACGTAAGCAGGAGTCAAGAGAAGTCAACTCGAAAGGGCAGAGACCCCCCCGAAGTAACGTATTCGGGAAAGATTAAAGTAACCCGATTACAAATGAAGAGAACCGGCTCGGGCAGCAAAGCCTGCTTAGGCATACTCGGGATTCAATAAAAAAGATAGTCACCAGCATTCGCATTCCAAACGCGTGGGCAGAATCAACAACCAGCATCCCCACAATAAACAATGGCGTGGCTGCCCATAATTCAACAAGGAAACAAATAGTTTTCCCGCAAATAAAGGAGAAGGAATCAGTCCCAAACTCGGACTCAATAAATCAGGAAATATGTTGCACTCAAGAAGGAAATAGAATCCGTATAGGATTGGGGAATCGCCCAAGACTTGGGCACCACAACACCAAACCGTAGCGGCACCCATAAACCTTAGTAACATTATGTATAAATACCCCTGTAACACACAAAATAAGGGGTACGCGAGAATTAGCAAGAGAGATCTGAGCGCAGTATTTTGTAATAGTTTTTCATAGTGCATTTTACTTTGTTGCTAGGGCAACAACCCGTGGATGTTTCTCCGGTCATCGGAGTTTTACCACGTATCTTCGTTTGTTATTCTTTTCATCCTTAATATCTTCAACCATTCCCATTCATAAACTAAAACAAATCGAAATCGAATCGTTGACTAGGTGACCACGAAAAATCACCAACAATTGGCGTTAAAAGGAGGGGGACCAAAAGACTTGTGAAACAATGGCTGGCGAAGGAGATGGTAGCGATTCTAGATACAGTCAAGGTCTACCAAATAACGAGCTGGAGGATGACACCACCCTCAATATGAGGATGCAACCGCAACAACGGCAGACCAATCAGTTGCCCTGGCTAGTATCCAACGTTTCCCTACAACTAATGAAGACATTGTGCAATGATTCCGTGTTTCTCTGCAACAACTTATATCAGACGCAGCAAGGCAAGGGATTGACCTTTCCACTACAGAGGGTCTGATGTCTCTTCATAATCTGTCCGCCCCAAATCAACAAGCAACAAGATTGTGTTCCACGGTGGTGATACCAACGCCTGACGCACCCCTAAAAGAAAGACGACATCCTACAGACAGGCCAGAGATTTTGTCTGAAAGGCTAGCTAGGGGTAGTAGGGAGCATAGAGAGGAGAATGATTCTGATAGAGGGTATAACCAAGATCGGATGGCCAGGGGTCGAGACCGTCCCAAGAGGCGTACTCACCGGAGAGATCGGTCATCGTCCTTGAAGGAAAGTGATCAGAATCATCATCGCAAACACCAAAGGGGCACGGTTCGACTGCATGGCCTAAATCGAGAACACAGAGAAGTGAATCCGGAGGAAAAGGGCCAAAAGCTGACAATAAGTCAGAATTTCAATACGATGGGGGAACCGGAAGGAGACAGGGACATACACATACAGAGTTTGACTCAGGAGGTTTAGAATAATCATCGACAAATGGATGCTTTAGTCAGGCGGTATGGGCGTAATGAGTTGTCAGACGACGAATCCGGAAGCCCTTTCACCAATGGAGTCTTGAGGATGCCTTTCCCGGAGAGATTCAGGATGCCACCCGTAGAGCTGTTCAAGAAAGATACCGATCCAAAAGAACACGTCCGGAGGTATAGAAGCGCTATGGCACAATACGTCCACAATGACGCACTGCTATGTTTGAACTTTCCACAAACTCTGGGGGATCTGGGTTCTCGATGGTTCGATAGATTGCCAGAAGCGAGCATAAGCAGCTTCAGTGAACTAAGCAAAGCTTTCTCAAGGCAGTTCCTCGGGAATGTACACAGGAAGAAATCAGTGGCTCACTTGTCCCAGCTCAAACAGGGAAAAAAACGAGTCGTTGAAAAAATACTTGGGGAGGTTCGGTTAGGAAGTGTTGGAAATAGGGAGTGCGAATGATGAAGCCATCATTGCAGCCTTCATCAACAACCTTCAGAACGGCCAGCTATCCTTCGATTTAAGAAGAGCTCGCTTAACCAGTTATGCGGACATGATGGACATGGCTGGGGGTTATGCCTTAGCCGAGGAGGAAGAAATTGCGACGGGAGGTTACTTTGTACATGGAGGTCGTCCAGAGGGAGCCAAAACAAAAGACCAAGCTAGAGCGCCAGACAAAGGCGACAAGCTAAAAAATAAAGCACGAGATGGACGGGATGGCCACCGGGCTTATGATCCAAAAACTGATCAACCGCGCCAAAAATTCCAGGGTAGATATACGAATTACACCCCGTTGAAGAAAAACCAGGATGAGGTATTAGCTATCTTAGAAGAAAAGAATATGTCCAAAGAGCCACCTAAGCAGTCAACTTATGCTCGGAGGGACACCACCAAGTATTGCAGATTCCATAAAGAGAACGGACACGAAACATCCAAGTGCTTCCAGCTAAGGGATCACATCGAGACCCTCATCCGAGAAGGGCACTTAAAGGACATTGTCCTGAAAAAAGTTGAGAAGGCAGATGGACAGAAAGATAGCCGACAAGGTGGACGGAAAAGGAAGCTGAGTCCCAAGAGAGTCGGAGATGAAGGAGCAATCAACACCATCTTTGGCGGGCCAGCAACAGGCAAAAGTAATAGGGAGAGAACCTAGGAAATTCGGGAAGCCATGGAAGTCCGAAGAGACCTCGACGTCAACTCCATTGAACCTGATCCGAAAAGGATCAAGGAAGGCTGGGATCCAATCATCTTCACAGAGGTTGATTCTCACGGAGTAGATGTAAAGCCAAATGATGCGTTGGTCATTAGTGCTTGAATTGGGCACAGGGAGATTCATCGGATCTTGATTGATAATGGAAGCTCAGCGGATATCTTAAGTGCAGAGGTGTACGATCAGTTAAGACTAGATAGAAAAGACTTACAGGCCTTTCATACCCCACTCAAAGGGTTTGGCGGGGCAAAGGTAAGGTCACTCGGCACAGTAAAATTACCAGTGAAGATCGGGAAGGCCCCTTGTCAGAAGATAGTGTTACTCGATTTTGTGGTGGTAGATACAGAGAATTGGTCATACAATGCCTTGCTCGGCAGACCATTCCTTAATAAAGCAAAGGCAGTAACGGTAACGTATACCCTCATGATGAAATTCCCAACTGAGTATGGGGTAGGTGTGGTCAAGGGATCACAAGAGATGGCGCGAAGGGCGAATCTGCTAGTTTACAAGGATAGGGAAGTACATCAATTATACACCATATCAGCCGAGCAAACCAATGAACCTGAGGAGCAAGCAGAAGCACCGAAGGAATTTGAACTAGACCCCAGAGAAGAGCCTGAAGCCAAAAAAGATGAGCCGACCGAATAAGTGATATTAGACTCGGATGAGCCGAGTAAGACAGTGAAGATAGGAGCAAGCCTATGCGGGGACATCAAAGCCAAACTCATCACATTGCTGAGGGAATACCGGGATGTTTTCGCTTGGAGTCATAAAGATATGCCCGGATAGACACAAAGGTGATATCTCATTATCTCTTCATTGACTCGGGGTTCCACCCAGTGGTACAAAAGAGAAGATTGTTCAATCCAGAGAGAAGCATCGCAATCAATAAAGAAGTGGAGAAGTTGCTTTCTGCAGGGTCAATAAGGGAAGTCAAATACCTGGAGTGGGTGGCCAATGTGGTATTGGTCAAGAAAAAGAACAATCAATGGAGGATGTGTGTGGATTTCACAGATTTAAACAAAGCTTGTCCGAAAGATAGCTTCCCACTGCCAAGGATCGACCAATTGGTAGATGCGACAGCAGGACATGAATTGTTGAGTTTCATGGACGCTTACTCGGGATACAATCAGATCCGGATGAACAAGGCAGATGAAGAAAAAACAGCTTTCACCATGGATCAGGGATTGTATTGCTACAAGGTGATGCCATTCGGATTAAAGAATGCTGGGGCAACGTACCAGAGGTTGGTGAACAGGATATTCGCTCGGCAGATTGGGAGAAACATGGAGGTCTATGTGGACGACATGTTGACCAAAAGCACCACGTCGGAAAGACATTCAGAAGATTTGAAGGAAACCTTTGATGTCCTGAGAAGGTACAAGATGAAGCTCAACCCAAGTAAATGTGTGTTCGGAGTACCATCAGGGAGGTTTTTAGGGTTTCAGGTGCACCAAAGAGGAATTGAGGTAAATCCCGAGAAGATTAAAGCTTTAGAAGAAATGGCTTCACCAAAGACATTGAAGGATGTGCAGAGGCTGACGGGATGTCTTGCATCACTCAACCGATTCATAGCCAAATCAACAGACAAGTGCGCCCCATTCTTCAGAGCAATAAAAAGGGAAAAGGGCTCGAATGGAGTAAAGAATGTGAAACAGCTTTTCAGAAGTTGAAAGAGTATTTAGGAAGAGCACACCCATTTTTTCAAAACCGGTGGTCAGGGAGACACTGTACCTATATCTCTTGGTTACAGAAGTGGAGACAAGTTCGGTATTGATTTGGTTAGAGGAGGGAGTACAAAGACCAGTGTATTACACAAGCAAGGCGTTGCTACCGGCCAAAACCAGGTATTCGCCAGCTGAGAAAATAGCGCTGGCCTTGATCACAATAGCCAGGAAGTTGAGGCCATATTTTCAAGCGCATACAATAGAGGTATACACGGACTGCCCGTTGAAACTCATCCTCCAAAAGCTGGAGCTGTCAGGAAGATTAACCAAGTGGACAGTGGAACTCAGCGAATTCGACATCAGGTACACGCCAAAAGCAGCAATCAAAAGGCAGGCAGTGTCAGATTTTATAGCAGAATTCACCGAGCCGGATGCCGAGGTAAAGAGGATAATGGAAGATGAACAGGCAAGTGAATTTCAATGGAAGTTGCATGTAGACGGGTCATCAAACACACATGGCAGCGGGGCAGGAATAGTCATAACAACCCCGGAAGGAGACGCTGTGGAGTGTGCCATGAGGTTCAATTTCAAAGCAACCAATAATCAAGCAGAGTATGAAGCTTTGTTGGCCAGCTTGAGGGTTTGTATAGCATTGGGAGCAGATGAGTTGGAAATTTACAGCGATTCACAAGTTGTGGTTAACCAGGTACTGGACGAATACCAGGCAAGGGAAAGCACATGATAGCTTACTTGGACATCGCAAAGAGGTTGCTTAGAAAGTTCAAAATGTACAAAATCTTTTAGATTCCTCGGGAAGAGAACGAAAAGCAGATGCCTTGTCGAAATTAACTTCAGCCACCATGAGCATCAAGTCCAAAGCAATACCGGTGGCGCACTTAACTAAACCGAGTACAGCAGAACCCGAGGAAGTCATGATAACAAAGATCCGACCAAGCCCAGGTGATTGGACAGCCCAGCTCAGAAAGTACTTGGAGGAAAACGTATTACCGGAAGATGCTGTGGAAGCTAAACGCATCAAATACAGGTCAACCCGGTACACAATTCTAAGGGGAGAATTATACAGGAGAGGGTTCTCAAAAGTACTATAAAGATGTGTTACCGGCGAAGAAACCAGAAAAATCCTAAAAGATGTTCACGGTGGAGTATGCGGGAACCATACTGGAGGTAAGAGCCTAGCACACATGGTACTTAGACAAGGATTCTACTGGCCAACCCTGTTTGTAGAGGCGCAGCGATTCGCGGAGAGTTGCGAAACATGTCAAAGAATAGCGAACGACATTCGGTGACCCCTAGAATTACTCAGAAGCTTAACCTCACCTTGCCCTTTTGCCATGTGGGGCCTCGATCTAATAGGACCAATGCCCACATGAACAAAGGGAGGTGCAAAGCACACTATTGTGGCAGTGGACTACTTTACCAAATGGGCAGAAGAAGGCACTGTGCACATCACCAAGGCAAACACCACCATCTTTGTCAGAAAAAACATAATATATAGGTTCGGGATCCCAAGCATCATCATAACAGACATTGGAACCCAATTCGACAGCAACAAGTTCAGAGAAATGTGCAAAGTATAAAATTGCAAACTACTACGCATTACTTGCTCCCCCTCAAACCAATGGCCAGACCGAAGCTATGAACAAAGTGATCAAGCACACACTAAAAGTAAAATTGGAGGCAAAGAAAGGTAGCTGGGTGGATAAACTACCCGAGGTGCTATGGGCACCGAACAACCGTAAGGTCATCCACAGGGGAGACTCTTTTTACACTGGCATTTGGAACAGAGGTGTTTTCCCAGCAGAAATAACTTTTACATCCCCCAGGGTTCAACTATACAGCTCCGAGCACAATGTAAACATTCTACAGCTGAACCTAGACGAGCTTGAGGAAGTCAGAGACGCAGTGCAAGTAAGAAATACCGTACCAGCAAAGGGCTGCAAGGTACTATAATTCCCTGTTCGGGAGCGTAGATTCCAGCTCGGAGATTTAGTGCTAAGGAGAGTATCCCCGAACACCAAAGACAAATCAGCAGGATCCTTACCGACAAATGGGAGGGGCCATACATTATCAGAGGAATCGCGGGGCATGGGGCCTACATGATAGCCCGACCAGAGGGTAGCCTGGTACCCCGACCATGCAACGCGCAATATCTCAAGATCTTCTACTGAAAGTTCTCAAATAAACTAGATGTGTACTAATTTATTAATTTAGAGGGGGGGGGGGTGAATAGATTTTAACTAATATTCCCAATTTTCGTTAATAGATAATTTTTTGAAAATGCCCTAATAGTCAATAAAATATAGCAAGTGTAATATTGCGGAATTTAAATAACACTTGATATATACGTGGAAACCCAACCACTGGGAAAAACCACGGGTTGTTTAGTGCGCCACACTCGAACCTTGAAATCCACTAATTGAAATGGAGTTTACAACCTATGTAGACCTCGTCTAACACTCCGGTCAATAACCCCCCACTTCTACCACGCGGGCCTTCAAAAGTGGCTCTAGTCCAATTTGCTTAAGGCCTAAGCAATCTTAGCCTCAAGTCTTAATTCTCAATGAATAGATTATGCAACCTATGTGAATATATGATGATATTCAAATAACAAACAAGGCTAGGGAACCTTAGATGCTTATCTAGGATGATGATATAATCAATTAAATCACCTAAATACCAAGAGCTAAATGACATGTCAAATAGCTTAGCTAATCAAGATTAAGCAAAAACCTAATTAGCTATCACAATACAACACTCAATCAATTCATCACAATCAATTCTCTTTTCTTGTATTTAGCATATGATCTAAAACATACAATTAATTTAAAAGAGATGGCTTGATAGTAAAAATACTAAAATAAGATGAAGTTAATCAAAATCTTACCAAGCAAGTTGTGATGATGCAAACCCATGCATGGATGCATTCTATATAGACATAGAAGATGCAATATGAAATTTGATGCAAAAAGGATTTGATTTGAGTGGTTAAAGGTGAGTTCTTGATTTGATTTTCTCTCAAATCTCTCTTTCTCTCTCAAGAATATGGAGCCTCTCTCTCTCTGGTTTGATTTTGTGGCACAGCCCTCAAAAATGATGAGAAAGATATGTATTTATAATGCCCAAGTGAAACTATGTCGTTTTGAAAGAAATGGAAAAATGATGGGCATTTTCGCGGTACTCGCGTCAGTGCAGCGACTCAAGATTCGAGAGCTTTGAAACATGACCAAACGATATTAAAACCTTTCGTATAATATATCGTTGGAAAGGTATGGATGTCTACTTTCTACTAGTTTTTATAGAATAATATTTGATGTGTGTAGAAAAAGTTTGGTCAATTGAGTAACCAAAGGTCAGAAACGGATAACAACAGAGTTGCCCTGTTTTGGTTGTAACTTTGGAGATTTTAAAACCACTCCAAACGGTCATGAAATATTACAAATATATACCGTTGGAAAGGTATGGTGTCTAGTTTGTACAGAAATTTTCAAAACTTATTTTGAAGTTTTGTATAAATAGTTATGGTCACAAGACCATGCAAAGGTCAGTTTTAAAAAACATTTAAAACATTGAAATCTAATCTTTTGAAACTAGACACTCCCAAACAATCAAATCAAAACTACCACTTATCCAAGAGAAGAATGAGACATTCTCAAGTGGTCAACCATCGCGCTAAGACATGCACACCATCGTGCAAGCGCAGACGTTTCCGATCACACAAACGGAAACGAATTACACCACGCTTAAGACTAATCATGAAGTGCAAGTGTGGGAAGTGAATGCATCCTAATGCCTAAACATGTCATGACATTTCAATGAACAAGATGCAATCAAAATAAAACATGCAAGAAGAGATGTTCAAGAACATGCATGCACACATACAAACACACAACATACAAGAATAAGATTTGCATGAGTTGTGTGTGTGGCAACTAGATCTCTTCAAAGCAAGTAAGCACTAGAATTTACCTTTGGTGCTTATCAACCTTGAGGACATGAGAGGGTCTTGAGCTTGAATATCAATCACTTAAGCTACCCTTACATACAATCCCCACGTGGTTTGTCCACGAAATAAGCCATCAAGATATGGGAATCCTTACATCTACCCTTAAGGAAACCATCCATAATTTTATGTTAATTTATTCTGCTTTAGTTCAGTTTTAGATTCGTATTGATTATTTCAGATTTATTCGTTGATTTCATAACTATGTTGATCATCTAATAAAGTTCAGTTGCTAATAAAAAGTTAATTCAGTGGAGTCGGTAAGTTCCATGATCAAAGAGCATACACTTCCAACATCGGCCACTCAAAAGCAGACCAAATAAGTTCAAGAAAGAAAAAATTCGGGCGCTATAAAGCCGCGAGAGAGCGGACGAGTAGTGCTCGAAGGGCGAAAAAGCTAAAGTAGCGTGCCTGCCTAGTTAAGACGATGCAAACGCATCCCTTAAGCAAAAAGGCAAAACCGAGGCACCAAGGTAACTGGAAAACTGCTCGGAGCGCCGCTAGAAAGGCTAGTGAGATGCGCAGCCGTGTTGGCCGGTACATATTACCCCAATGATTCGGCGAAACCTTGCACAGTCAAAACTGGGAGACGTCCTAGGTGACTTGTGCAAGGACCTTAACGTATGGTCGTGGTGAGCCTCGGCGTAACGTTGAGGTAAAAACGACCTTAATACAAGGCCGAAAAACAAATGCCAATTAAATAAGATACTCGGCTGAATTAATTAGATGCCAGTTAAATAAGATACTCGGCCAAATTAATTAAGCGTCAGTTAAATAAGATACTCGGCTAAACTAATTAAATGCCAGTTAAATAAGATACTCGGCTAAATTGATTAATTACCAGTTAAATAAGATACTCGGTTAATTAATTAACTGTCGGTTAATGAAATACTCGGCCAAAGTAAAGCTAGGGATTACCAAAAATCCATAAGCTTAAAGACCTCCGAGTACAGATTGTCAAATAAATTATACTTAACACAGATTTAGTTCATCCCGTTTATATGTTTATCATGCAGGGAAGTTAGAAACAGCGGAACAACGTAAAAATAAGATTCATATCTATGAGTAAAGGTGAATACGAAGATCATTACAAAAGATTAAGTAACAAAAGATCAAGAAGATGGCGCTGGGGGTTGTGAGCTACTCCCTCGACACTCGGGTCAGGTTCCATTACATATTCGCTCAAGAGGCTATCGTCATAGGGCCATACGATCACATCTTCTTCTTCGTCATCCATCCAGGCACTATAGTCAGTCCCAGGGACGGGCCCCAAGTCGGGGTTCTCACCATCAATCCCTGCTTTCTCACAAGCGTGAAAAGTGGAGAAGGAATCGGCAGTGGGAACCTCTAGGTGCATGGGATGTGGCGCCTTACTTTTACTTCGACAATATGCTCGCCACTCTTTCATCTTGATCCGAAGAGACTCCAGAGACATATCCACATGCTTTTTTATAGAAAGGCTCTAGTTGGCCCTGGCCTGGTCAGTCGCCATATTCTTCATCTTAAAGAACTCTCCAACCGAGACCATCCCCCCTGGAATTCCCGAAGAAGCAAAGCATCATAGGCCGGAGATCTCTTGAAACGATCGACACCCTGTATCTCCAGTTCCAGCCTAGCTTACTTCGATAGGATTTAACTATCAAAGCCTAACGCTCTAAGTATTCGATTCGGCGTTCATAAGATGACTTGGCGTCTTCAGCGTTCTGCCGGCCTGGAGCAAAGCGTCTTGAGTGGATGACAACTGATCTTGTAAAGTTTTAGCCTCCTCAGCAGCGAAAAATGCCTTTTGTTCAGCCTCCATTTGGCGTGCCAAGCATTGGTCCAGGAGCACCTGACTTGACCTGGCTCGTTCCTGACAAGCCAACTCAACCCGAGCGCGACGATCTTCACTCTCCTTTAGTTGGGCTTCTAGCCGCTTTATTTTCTCTAGGCTTCATTGGTTCGGCAAGCCTCGGACATCTCCCACCATCTGTAACAAATCAAATAACAAAGTGAAGCAACAGTAGCAAAAGAAAATACAAAATTATACATAGTTGAAGCATTACTCACATAGGAGGCACTGTTGAAGAAGCTGCAGAGCCGGTCGGACGGAGCGTCGACCCTAAAGCGACTCCAATGATCCTCCCCAATGTAAGCATGGCCCGAGGACATGGCTTTCAACATAGACTGGGGGTTAGGATCGCCAGTTTGACTCAAGAGCCCAGAACCAACGGCACCAGCATCAGGCACAGCGGTAGATGTTTGGGCTTGGGAGGAAGAGCCTGCAAGAGGTCCAACTTGAGACTCAATACGATCTCCCAGGGGGGTTGAAAAAAGCCTCCTCCCGACACTGACGCCAGTTTCCTCGTCTCCTGAAGAGGAGTCAACATGTAAGGTTTATGATTTGTATTGGCTTAATTCCATTGCAAAACACCCTATGTTTGTATTAGTTGTTGCTTAGGACATTATTTGAAGAAATGAAGAGCAACGTCTAGTGCAAAAGTCGTCTTCAAGAGGTGAAAAACGTCAAAGGTAAATCTTGACTTCTATCCTCTTGCAAGGCGTTAGCGCACACACACACAATTCATACATGTGTGTCCCTGCATCGTGGTTCAAAAATTTGGTATAACACATTCACACACTTCATAGCATGCTCATGCATTGATCTTGTATTGACAAACATTGTGAAATTGCATGCTTTGTGACTATCTCTTTGATATGGCATGCTTGTGGGAATATGTGTTTATTTGTTTGTGTATTTTGTGTTTAGGACTTGAACATGTTCTCATTTAATGCCTTATTGAGTTCTGGTCGTTTCGGTTACTCATTCATAAGGTTTCGAGTCTAAACAAGTTGACTATGCTACTTTTCGTTCTCATTTATTGTGTTGACTTCATCGTTGGATTCCGAGATGATTTCTCGACATTTTTCAAAGTTGAGTAGTTGTAGTCGTGCGTGAGGGAGTCACGGTTCGTAATCCAAAAATGGATTCAAATCGAGGTCGGATGCCCAAGATATGGGCTGAAGAATCGAAGGAGCGCGCGAGAGAAGTCGGGATCACGTGTGGCCACAAGGGCTGCCCGTGTGGGAGGCCGTGTGGGGCCAGGGGAGCCCTCTGCTCCCATGGGCCCCATGTGCCCCCCACAGGGAGGTGACGTGTCATCCTCTGATTCGCTCGTAAAATTTCTCTCTTCCCTCCTTTTAAACCCATCTCCTTCCCTCCACACTTTCAAGAATTTTGAAGAACACTTTGAAAATTTTCTGCAGAATTCTACAATTTTAGTTTTCTTGTTTTGATCATATCTCTCTCATACGAACTCGAAATCAATTGATTCAAAAACCAAAATTGTTGGTCTTGAAGAGAGCTACAAACCCCAAGCATTTCTAGAGGCAGCTGACTTCGCCATTTTTCTCAACTGGTCCAAATTCAGTACGTGGTCAGTATGTTTGTTACAACTTCTTCTTTTTCAATTTCATCTTTGATCATCTCTTGATTCTTACTATTTAATTGATGAAATTTGTTGAGAAGTATGTTAGATCACTTGCTAGGGTTGTTTGATCATTTGTTAATTGAGATTTAGCTTTGTGATTTGTTTGAACATGTATGTGCTAAACTTGATTGTGTGTGAAATTGATTCTAGAAATTGATTATATGATGTATCTCATATTATTTTCTAGGTTCTATTTCTTGATCTAAGAACTAGGTTTTAGTGTGACAAATTGAATATTCATACCTTTGTTCTTATTGATTTGCTTGTCTTGATTTCTAGATAATTTTTGTGATTGTGTGTTGAAATCATATTTTAGACTATCATTGAACATGTACATTTTGCTTGATTGATCATCTAGCTTAATTTGTTTGTGTTTGCATCACTTGCATCACTTTAGATCATAGCCTTGCATTAGGTTGAAGTCTCTAGCAAAGTGAGTGAAGCTTGTGGATAGAGCAAGGAAGTCTTGATTAGAGTCGGGAGGACTCGGATAATCAAGCAAGGAAGTCTTGTCTAGGGTTGGGAGGATCCGGATAGGCAAGCAAGAAATCTTCCTAGAGACGTGAGCGTCTTGGATAGGAAGTTGCTTTCTAGAGGTGTAGGACACATCTCAGATAGGAAGTAGGCTTGGTGATTCACTAGCCCGAGGGTAGATTTGGAGTTGATAGCTTGAGCGATATCATGAGTGATAGCTTGAGTGTGTAAGTCCTTTTTCACATAGTGGATTGCTTTGCCGGTGGTTGTGGTATCAACTTGTGGATGTTTCCTCTTTGAGGTTTTACCACGTTAAAACACTTGTGTTCATTTTTGCTTTTACTTTTCTTTATCTTCCATTTCTTTCATTGATTGCATATCTTGTAAATTGATTAACTCTTGTATAAGTGTAATCAATTAATTTGTCAAATTTAATCAAGTGTGCATTTTCATTGATATATTCTGCATTAATTTTTAATTGGGAGAATTTGGAGCCTATACCTATTCACCCCCCCCCCCCCCCCCTCTAGGTATATTTCACTACTACTTAAGGTAAATTTCATTTGGTATCAGAGCGGGTGTCTAGACGCACTTAGATAGATCCTTTCTTTGTAGTGTTTTTGTGTTTGTTTTTATTTGTGATAAATCATGATTAAGGAAGTGTATTCCTATGTGGCTTCTTTTGTTGAACATATTGACTTAGATGAGAAAAAGATCGATGATCTTATTTTTGAAAATGAACGTTTATCCAAAGTCAATATATCCCTCAACAAGAAGTTAGAGAATCATGATCTTGGCTCAAAGGAGTTCAATGAACTTAAAGACAAGATCCTAAGTCTAGAATTGAATCTAAAAGATAGCAATGATAGACTTGGTATCTTGAAGTAAGAAATTAAGCAAAGAGATTGTTCTCTTGATAATGCTAAGAAACTTGAAAATGTGCTTAAATCCAAACTTAATGAGCATTTATATCAAGAGAAAAAGTATCAACAATGGCTTGATAAATCACGTAAAGATGTTATGTTTAGTGATGAATATAGCAGAAAAATATGTCATTGAAATTAGGATGCTTCGTGAGAAACTTGATGAGGCTAATAGGGTGATTAGCAAGATGTCATCTAGTTCTAACAAAGTTGAAACCCTCATTAAAAGTGGAAAGCATCCTTGTGACAAAAGAGGTTGGGTTATATCATGAGAAGGGGACTCCTTCATCTAACAAATCTACTTTGGTCAAATCAAGCATTGAAACAAATGTAGGTACACTCTCTCAAGGTAAAGCTATGAAAGTTACCGAGGTGCCTCTACATCAACAAGGAAGTTCAATGGAAGAACTCAATAAGATCAAATTCAAAAAACATCAACCTCAAATGGAAGAGGTGAAGCACCAAGGGTTGCTCTTCAAAGAGGTAAAATTGTGAGAAGACCAAATGCTATGGAAGCAAATGCAAATGGTAAAATTCTCAAATTCATACCTATTTGTCATCATTGTAATATGGTAGGACATATTCGACCTAGGTGTTTTGATAATGCTTTTCATGTTATGTCTTTGAATGGACCTAGGCAATCATCCATGTATGGATATAGAAATAGACCTAGGAAGACCTTGGAAAAGCATGTTGTTGAAAAAGTTGTTGATGACTTGCTTGCTAAATCTTGTGTTGTGCCTCACTCTATTATGCATAAGAAAGTTGATAATGCTTTGCTTGATATTTTTGAAAATGTGACCAATGAGGTCAAGGTGCATGTTAAAAAGTCTAACATTGAATCAAAGCATGTTAGAAGTAAGACTGAGAGGCATGTTGTGAAAAATGTGTGGATTAGAAAAGACACATCTAAATGTCATGTTGCACAATATGCTTTACGTGCCAACTCCTCCTATTCTTGGTACCTAGATAGCGGTTGCTCTAGGAACATGACCGGGAACAAAGAGTTTTTTAAGAATCTTGTTTTAAAGGATGGAGGTTGGGTTACTTTTGGTAATGGTACCAAAAAGAAAGTTCTAGGCAAGGGAACAATATGTATCCCCGGATTGCCTAAACTTCGAAACACTTTGTATGTTGATGGGTTACAAGCTAACTTGATAAGCATTACTAATTTGTGTGAAATTTATAAAGAAGTTAGCTTTAACAAAGATGTGTGCACTATAATTGATAAAAAGGACAATGTTGTCCTAAGAGTCAAAAGGTCTATAGACAATTGCTATTGTCTTGAGATAGACCCTTTAACTTGCAACATGGCACATGAGTGCAACAAGCTTGATTTGTGGCATCAATGTTTGGGCCACATGAACTTTAAGAGCATAAATGAGCTTGAAAAAGGTTGCATTGTTAGAGGTCTACCTAGTCTTGGTAGTAAGCTAGAAAGTGTTTGTAAACCTTGTCAATTAGGTAAACAAACCAAAGTGTCTCATAAGAAGAGCACTTCCATAGCTACCAAGAAGCCTTTGGATCTTGTGCACATTGCCAATAATCTTGTAAAGGAACATACTAGGAAAGCTTGGATTAAAAAAGTATGATGTGAAAAATGTTCCTATTCATTCTTATAAACATGTTTCTAATGATAACTCTTTAAATGTTGTGCATGTTAATGACAATCATGTCAAGAAGAATGTCAAGAAGATTTGGTTGAAAAAGAGTGTTTCACATGATCATATTCATAGTCTTGATGATATTTTTGTTGATGGCAATAATGATGTGTTTAACATGAATAATATCTTTATAAAGAAGATTGTTGATGTTTTATCTTCTAGATATACTATTGCCTTAAGAAATGATCATGATGTTTGTGTAGGTTCACCCAAGACCAAATTGTTCAAGGGTGAGTGCTCTTACCATTAGTGTAAGATTGCACATGTGAGTTAGCTTTAAGATTAGTGTCAAGTTGTTAAGTTACTTAGCTATCTAGCTTTGTTTCTATATAACTTGATATGAACTTAGCTATCTCACATATTTGCTATGATGGTCGAAATCTATTGATTAACTTTTTGAGAAGTTGTTTTTATGATATCTATATGGTAACAATCATGTTATGACTTTTAAAGAAAGTAAATTTTTTTTTGTTGTTGTTTGAGTTGAAATGCATAGTCTTTAGTCTCTTGGAACGACACATCAACAACTTGTTGTCATGAGGACAAACAAGCCAAGAGGACTCATAAAAAGGGTGAAGACTTTACATTTGATGGAAAATAGCTTGCAAAGGTATCTCTATATCACATTGCTTGCTTACTTGAATTTTTCATCTCTCAACTCGTTGTTTGCACTATTTCATGAAGCATGTCATATTAGAGAAATAATATAGTGTTCGTATGGTTCTCATTGACATTTGCTCATTTAAGATCTTTTGATGATAATTGTTCACATTAATCTTAATCATGATATGTGTTATTGTATGTATGATTGCGGTCGGAAGTGTATGCACATAATTACTTTGGATGAAACAAATCCTTAAGGATTATGAGATAGAACAAGAAAAAATTGACACTTTATTGTGATAATTTAAGTGCCATTAACATCTCTAAAAATCCGGTTCAACACTCCCGCACAAAACACATAGACATTAGGCATCATTTCATTAGAGATCTAGTTGAACATTCTATTGTTACTCTAGAGCATTTGCCTACTAAAAATCAACTTGCGGACTTGTTCACTAAGCCCTTGGACAAAGAGAGGTTTAAAACTCTTAGAATGTCCATTGGCATGATTTGTGTTGATTGATGTCTTTGTGTGATTGTGAGTGGCTTGATGAGCAAAACTTTAATTGAATATCATTGTCTTTAAGAGCTACTCACTTGAGAAGTAGTGATCTTTAACAAGTATCTTTTATTGTTTCTAGATCATGCACTTGAGCTTGAAAATCTTATTTTTGAAAAGTGCACTAATGCTTCTCTTGTATGTTTTAGTTTTTGAGTATATGTGGTTGAATATGTGTAGATAATGGATGCATCTAAAAGTTTATTGTTAAGTACATGATAGATGACCTATGGTATGTATCCATTTTGCTTCGGCACTACATAGTAATCAACGAGTACCCTCATGGAAAGGGCTACACACCTTGGTTGTGAAGCCACCCAATGTAGGAAAGGACTACGCCATTGTGATGAGTGAAAGCCGCCATGAGGAGTATATGTTTTTGTTAGTAAAATCAAAGAAGTGTTGAAATGAATCATTAAAAAAAATCTTTGATTCTAAGCCTAAAAGAAATGAAAAATAAAAGGCTTATTGGTGTATAGTTGAGAATTGTGAAAAAGCTCGGGTTGACAAATAGAAACGGGAAACGAGCCACATGCACACACACGCTCATATGTTGATATCTATTCATTTAAAAGCAAAAACCGGATGAATATCGGTTTGACCTATTTTTGGAAAGGCTTTAGATGGATAGGTGTGGATAGAGTTTGCATGTTGATATCACAATTACTCCTACTATATATTTGAGAAGCATTCACACACACACATTTTGCTTATGTGCTTGATTCATTAGCAACGTGATAATATTTTTGAGAGATTAATGAAAATCTATGATTCTCTCTTGGACTTGACAAGTTATGAAATATTTTCTCTTATTGCTTGATTGTGTGATTGTGTGAGGTCTCTTGTGAACAAATCTACTTGTTGATAATATGTGGAGCATATGTTAAGGGGGAGCTTTAGTTTATTCAACTTTCGCTTTCTATACGATTTGTTTGCTTAATATCTCGTTCTTTATCTCTTGTGTCTCTTGTCTATTCCTTGACAAAAAGGGGGAGAAAATGTATACCTCACCATGTTTGATATTGGGGAGATTTTGTATACTTCACACTTTATGTGGAAAAATGTTCCAAATGTGTGAATCATATTCCTGTTTGTGCTTAAATGTGACTTTGTCTTAAGGGGGAGAATTCTTGTCTTAAGGGGGGGAAAGAATTCTTTCTTGATATTGTTAAGGATAGTTGGTCCTTGGGAATTGGGAAACTAAGGGAATGCTTTAATATGAACATATTTTATTCACTTGAGATAATGCATTTGTGTATGAGATAAGGGATATCTTTTATGTTTGTTGTTTGGTTAAATAACTCACCATTCTTCTTTAGAGAAGATCTCTTGTTTGGTTGCTATTTTCTCTCATAGGTACTTTGAAGACCGAAAGAAGAATTCTTGAAGACTTTTTAGTCTAGGAATTTCTTTGTAATGTGAGATTGAGAGTATGCTATCATCTTGAGTTTATTTGAGTGAAACATTGTATGGTGAGGTTGAGTGTTTTTGCCATGGAATAGCCAAAGGGGGAGATTGTAAGGTTTATGATTTGTATTGGCTTAATTCCATTGCAAAACACCCTATGTTTGCATTAGTTGTTGCTTAGGACATTATTTGAAGAAAGGAAGCTTAAGAAGTGAAGAGCAACATCTAGTGCAAAAGTCGTCGTCAAGAGGTGAAAAACGTCAAAGGTAAATCTTGACTTCTATCCTCTTGCAAGGCGTTAGCGCACACACACACAATTCATACATGTGTGTCCCTGCATCGTGGTTCAAACATTTGGTATAACACATTCACACACTTCATAGCATGCTCGTATTGACAAACATTGTGAAATTGCATGCTTTGTGACTATCTCTTTGATATGGCATGCTTGTGGGAATATGTGTTTATTTGTTTGTGTATTTTGTGTTTAGGACTTGAACATGTTCTCATTTAATGCCTTATTGAGTTCCGGTCATTTCGGTTACTCATTCCTCATTCATAAGGTTTCGAGTCCAAACAAGTTGACTATGCTACTTTTCGTTCTCATTTGTTGTGTTGACTTCATTGTCGGATTCCGAGATGATTTCTCAGCCATTTTACAAATTTGAGTAGTCATAGTCATGCGTGAGGGAGTCACAGTTTGTAATCCGAAAACGGATTTGAAATCGGAGGTCGGATACCCAAGATATGGGCTGAAGAACCGAAGGAGCGCACGAGAGAAGTCGGGATCACGTGTGGCCACAAGGGCTGCCCGTGTGGGAGGCCGTGGGCCCCACGGCCAAGGGAGCCCTCTGCTCCCGTGGGCCCCACACGCCCCCCACAGGGAGGTGATGTGTCATCCTCTGATTCATTCGTAAAATTTCTCTCTTCCCTCCTTTTAAAACCCATCTCCTTCCCTCTACACTTTCAAGAATTTTGAAGAACACTTTGAAAATTTTCTGCAGAATTCTACAATTTTAGTTTTCTTGTTTTGATCATATCTCTCTCATACGAACTCGAAATCAATCGATTCAAAAACCAAAATTGTTGGTCTCGAAGAGAGCTACAAACTCCAAGCATTTCTAGAGGCAGATAACTTCGCCATTTTTCTCAGCTGGTCCAAATTCAGTACGTGGTCAGTATGTTTGTTACAACTTCTTCTTTTTCAATTTCATCTTTGATCATCTCTTGATTCTTACTATTTGATTGATGAAATTTGTTGAGAAGTATGTTAGATCACTTGCTAGGGTTGTTTGATCATTTGTTAATTGAGATTTAGCTTTGTGATTTGTTTTGAAATCATATTTTAGACTATCATTGAACATGTACATTTTGCTTGATTGATCATCTAGCTTAATTTGTTTGTGTTTGCATCACTTGCATCACTTTAGATCATAGCCTTGCATTAGGTTGAAGTCTCTAGCAAAGTGAGTGAAGCTTTGTGGATAGAGCAAGGAAGTCTTGATTAGAGTCGGGAGGACTCGGATAATCAAGCAAGGAAGTCTTGTCTAGGGTTGGGAGGATCCGGATAGGCAAGCAAGAAATCTTCCTAGAGACGTGAGTGTCTTGGATAGGAAGTTGCTTTCTAGAGGTGTAGGACACATCTCGGATAAGAAGTAGGCTTGGTAATTCACTAGCCCGAGGGTAGATTAGGAGTTGATAGCTTGAGTGTGTAAGTCCTTTTTCACATAGTGGATTGCTTCGCCGGTAGTTGTGGTATCAACCCGTGGATGTTTCCTCTTTGAGGTTTTACCACGTTAAAACACTTGTGTTCATTTTTTCTTTTACTTTTCTTTATCTTCCATTTCTTTCATTGATTGCATATCTTGTAAATTGATTAACTCTTGTATAAGTGTAATCAATTAATTTGTCAAATTTAATCAAGTGTGCATTTTCATTGATATATTCCGCATTAATTTTTTAATTGGGAGAATTTGGAGCCTATACCTATTCACCCCCCCCCCCCCCCCCCCCCCCCCCCTCCCTCTAGGTATATTTCACTACTACTTAAGGTAAATTTCACAACATATGCGACTACTCGAGGAATCTTCGGGGCAGGGCGCCAAGGAGAAAATGAAGCTTTCCTTTTTTCGGATTGCCTCCTACGAGTGTCAAGGTCGGTAGCAGGATCTTCCACTTCAACATCGACCCCAAGCTCAGGTGATAAGGGGGCAGAAGTGGACATGGAGGCTGGCATAGAAACTAGAACCACAGTAGGTGCAGCACCAAACAGTTCCCCGGCCCCGTCAGTGCCTCGAGATACAGCAGCCGCCTCATCAAAAGCAGGACCCCTCAGATTACTCTGATTATTAGGCGAGTAGCCCTGTTCATTCCCAGACCGCCTCCCGCGAGTATTCAAGTCAGCAACAGGATCTTCAAAACACGGGTCAGGATGTCTCAACTCAGCACCACCACCCGTCGACGAAGGGACAGGAATTGACTCGGGAGGGACTGGCATCTCGGGAGTCACCGCATCATTCGGCTAATTCACAACAGAACAAGGCGAGGGAGTCCCATGGGAAAGAGATACTGGCTCGAAAAGCTCCCTGACCTTCTCCTTACCCTTGAGCCTTGAGCCTTGAGCCTTAAGCCTTGAGCGGGCAACGCCGTCTGTTTGTGTGGCTGCCTCGTCTATAGGAGGTTCGCCTGGATTTTGCATGTCCCCCGCTAGGACAGCCTCCTCGCCAGCACCGCAAGTCTCCTTAGGTGTGTATTCAGGAACGCCCTCATTATGTTCCTCCTCAGGGGTATCCTCTGGAGAACTCTCACCGGAATCATCTTCTGGAGGCGCAATCCCAGCTGCTTCTTGGCGCAAAGCCTCTTTCTGACTAGCTTCGACCACAGATTTCATCCGGAGCACCTGAACGTCACAACGATATCTACATCGTACACTGGAAAAGAAGGAACTTGTGATTATTAAGCTGACCAAACAAAAATTAGTTAGGCAAAAATAACAGGGAAAAGAAACAAGAAAAACTCACGGCATCGCTGATGTGCGGAAATCCGAGGGAAAAGGCGAGCTTTTATCATTTTGCTTTCATTGTAGAGGTACGGCTTGCCTCTTTTTCCAAAGGCCGCACCGCAGCCCAAGCCAGAGCCACAAGCTCACTATTGGTATAAGTTGGAGTCGCTCGGTTCCAGCGCTCAGGCGAGCAAAAATATCGAGGGACCTTGTACGTCACTCAGGTCTCATCAAGGTCAAAAGAAACCGATTGGCCCCAGTGACCACCAACGAAGAACCAGCTGTTCTTCCAAAATTTGTTAGAAGAAGGGAAGCCCCAGACGAACCCCTTCATCTTCTCATCGGTGGTCGACTCTACTTGCCCGCGGACTTCCACGTCCTTAGGAATCCAGTGTTCGGGCTTAGTTAAGTAGAGGAAATAAATTCCCGACTTGCCCAGTGGCCTCAACGAGTAGAAATGCCTGATCTCGCGAGGAGTAGGAGGTGGCCACTTCATGCGATGCCACATGTGCCACATGCACCACATGCATATCAAAATCCTGTAACTATTCGGGGTCAACTGAGTAGGGGTAAGTTGGGCCTCCGTGAGAAACCATGTAATGAAAGGCTGGAGTGGAAGGGTCACGCCGCAAGAAAGCATTGCCCCATAAACCGCCACCATGCCTAGCGGGGGGTTCCACGCCGCGTAACCTTCGGTCGGGCTCAGCTGAATGCAGGTGGTATCCAAGTCAAATCGACTTATGTATTTACTTACTTCGGTGGGACCAACCACATTCGGCTCGACATCGTAAGCGCATGCCTGCTCGGGAGAAAAAACGAGGCGAGCTGCCCGATGCTCCTCATCCACGTCACTCTCATGCAATTTTTGAGAGCCGATACGACTCTCTCGGGAATGGGAGTCCTTAGACACCTTACGTTTACTAGCATGCTTCCCCATTCGCCTCCACCACGGCCGAGTAGAACTAGGGTAAGAGGTAGATGAATCCGACTGAACCTCAGGGTGATAAGATTCCTCGAGATGATAAGACTCCTCGGGATGATAAGACTCGGGGGTTGCAGAACCAGAAGAAACAGAATGAACTTCGGGAGTGGGAGGAACTCCGAAAGTAGCAGGGTTGTCACGGTAAATTCCAAAAACGTCGGCGTTAGTGAAACGCGGTTGATCGAAGAGAGGCTCCTCTAATAACCTGTGGATAACCGATGCAATGAGAGCATCATTTCGTTCAATAGCAATCATACCAACAGTAAAAAGACGGTACCTAGCTGCAGAATCCATGAGAACTAACATTGATATATCGGAAAACTGAAGTTACGTAGACTACAGAGGAAGAGTCTTCAAGAAAAGGTCTGGGGGTTAAAGCTGATTATCTCGGCAAAGCAAGACAAGAAGACAAGTTGGAGACAAGTTGCAGAACAGAACGAGATTCCAAAAAATACCCAGAAAAATAACAGATGCAGGCAAACTTCTCTCTCAAAGAAACACGAAGATGGTGGAGAAAAAAAATAGAGACGTGAAAATAAGTGCAAGCCAATATATATAGGCGAGATATTGATTTCAAAAAAGACCAAAACCGTAGGAGAAACGTGGAGAAGCGGGAAAACAAAGAGACGTGGGTTGTGACATGGGTTGCACACAGGCGAGCAAAGAGGTTATGTCTAATAAATGCGTTGTACCACAGCCAAACAGAAGGAGACAGGTGGCAACCAGAGAGCGCCTTGAGCCGTCGAAGAGCGAAAGCGTCACCATCAAGAGATTTCTAAAATGAGTGGTAAATCGAATGTGTGCGGATGTAATTAAGACACGTCATTTAATGCTTCGAATCAAACGAGGATACATTAATGCAGAAAACGACGAACGAAGACAAGTTATAACAAAGGGAAGTGTATGAAGTTAAATATTTGCCTCGAGAAGACCTGACTCGGCATAGTCGGCTCAAATATTTAAGGGGGTATTGTTATAGGTAAAAATTATCGTAAAGGACACGTCATCACCATAAGAAGCCACGTAAGCAGGAGTCAAGAGAAGTCAACTCGAAAGGGTAGAGACCCCCCCAAAGTAACATACTCGGGAAAGATTAAAGTAAGCCAATTACAAATGAAGAGAACCGGTTCGGGCAGCAAAGCCTGCTCGGGCATACTCGGGATTCAATAAAAAAGATAGTCACCAGCATTCGCATTCCAAACGCGTGGGTAGAATCAACAACCAGCATGCCCACAATAAACAATGGTGTGGCTGCCCAGAATTCAACAAGGAAACAAATAGGTTTCCCGCAAATAAAGGAGAAGGAATCAGTCCCAAACTCGGACTCAACAAATCAGGAAATATGTTGCACTCAATAAGGAAATAGAATCCGTCTAGGATTGGGGAATCGCCCAAGACTTGGGCACCACAACACCAAACCATAGCGGCACCCACAAACCCTAGTAACGTTATGTATAAATACCCCTGTAACACACAAAATAAGGGGTACGCGAGAATTAGCAAGAGAGATCTGAGCGTGGTATTTTGTAATAGTTTTTCATAGTGGATTTTACTTTGTTGCTAGGGCAACAACCCGTGGATGTTTCTCCGGTCATCGGAGTTTTACCACGTATCTTTGTTTGTTATTCTTTTCATCCTTAATATCTTCAACCATTCCCATTCATAAACTAAAACAAATCAAAATCGAATCGTTGACTAGGTGACCATGAAAAATCACTGTCAACACCTACCCTTCTTTAAAATCATCAAATAGGGGAAGAACATGAAATGGGATCAAGAAAGTGAGCAGGCGTTTCAAGCATTAAAGGAGTATCTAGCCAGACCATTGTTACTGGTAAAACCCCTTCCAGGAGAGAAACTACAACTTTACTTAGCAGTATCAGAAACCGCGACAAGCGAAGCCTTGTGAAGGAATGTAGTGATGGAGCCTAAAGACCAATCTATTACGTAAGTCGTGCTCTATCAAAATCTGAAAAGAACTACACCATTTTGGAGAAGCTAGCCTATGCATCAGTAACCACGGCTAAAAAGCTTCGGCTTTATTTTCAAGCTCACACAGTTGCAGTGGTGACAGATCAACCCCTGAAACAATTCCTTCAGAGGCCAGACGTGTCAAGCAGGCTGGTCTTGTGGGCGTTAGAGCTCACCCAGTATGACATAAAATACAAGGCAAGGACGACAATCAAGGCCCAAGCCCTGGCCGACTTTGTAGCAGAATTCAGCATGGTTCCTCATCCGGATACATTTGCAGCTCCAAGCTCAGATCCAGAATCCTCGGTTTGGCCCGCTGATTACAAGACTTGGATCATGTACACAGATGGGGCCTCAAATCAAGCCGGCTGTGGGGCTGGGATCATCCTTATTGACCCCGAAGGGATTGAATGCAGTCACTGTTTTAGGTTTGAGTTTAAAGTTACCAATAACGAGGCAGAATATGAAGCCCTGTTAGCAGGAATGAAGGTGGCTACAGAGTTAGGGGCTGAGTACCTCCTAGTTAGAAGTGACTCCCAGTTGGTAATCAACCAGGTATCCGATGCATATCAGGTAAGAGATGACAACATGATAGCGTACCTCAAAAAAGTCCAAGAAGCAGCTACGAAGTTTAAGGGTATGAAGATGGAACAGATCCCTCGAGAGAAGAATCACCGAGCAGATGTCCTGGCTAAGATAGCTGCAACAGGAGGACGAGTATTACCCAAAGGAATTCCACTCCAATTAATACCCCGACCTAGTACGGTCCCGAGGCTAGAGGTGAACCCGGTCATTCAGCTACCTTGTTGGATGGATCCTGTAAGGATTCCTTTTTGTTGATTAGCTCATTTCTTGGACAAACCACAATTTGGGGATTCATTGTAAGGGTAGCTTAGGTGTTGGTGCTCAAGTTCATACCCTTTCAAGACCTCATCTTGATAAGCACCGAAGGTAAAATTCTAAGTGCTTACTTTCTTTGAAGAGATTTAGAAGCACACACACACTTAGCATTCTTGCATTTGTGTGCATACTCTTCACATGACACTTTACACACTAGCACTTTGTTTGATATATCTTGTTGTGTGTATATGTGCTTAGTAATTTGTTTCCCGATATTACTCGAAAACGTCCGCGCTTGCACTAGAATGTGCTTGGTTTCGCGCGAAGACCGCCTACGGAGAATGCCCTTGGCTTCTCCTTGGATTTCACCTCTGTTGGTGATCGACGGTTATGATCGGTGGCCTGGCCACCGAACGAAACCGCCGTTCATACCTGATTGATTTTCTCTCGGGTTTGATTCGGCGGTTGCATCGGCAGTCATGAAATCGCTGAATGAAACCGCCGTTGTTCCCCTGTTCTTCTCGGGTTCAATTCGGCGGTTATGATCGATGGCCTAGCCGCCGATTGAAACCGCCGATCGATGCGTTTTAGGGGTAAACTTGTCTTTTCACATGCCCTGTTCTTGATGTCTATAAATATCTCACTTTCTCATTATCTGAATAAGTTCTTTTACTCCTTAGAACCCTAAACTTCAAAGAGAGATATTTGAGAGAAAATCAAATCAAGAACTCACCTTTAACCACTCAAATCAAATCCTTTTTGCATCAAATTTCATATTGCATCTTCTATGTCTATATAGAATGCATCCATGCATGGGTTTGCATCATCACAACTTGCTTGGTAAGATTTTTATTAACTTCATCTTATTTTAGTATTTTTATTATCAAGCCATCTCTTTTAAATTACTTGTATGTTTTAGATCATATGCTAAATACAAGAAAAGAGAAATGATTGTGATGAATTGATTGAGTGTTGTATTATGATAGCTATCTAGTTTTTTATAATCTATGTTTAGCTAAGCTATTTGACATGTCATCTAGCTTTTAATATCTAGGATTGAATTAATTGCAAAATTATCATCCTAGATAAGCATATAGGGTTACCTAGCTCTAATTGCATTTTTGGATATTTCATATATTCACTTAGGTTGTATTATCTCTTCTTAGAGAATTAAGTCTTGTGTTGTGACCGGTATTAGGTTACTTAATTCGCAAGCAATTGGACTAGGTCCACTTATACCGGGATTAGGTAGTTGTGATGATTATTGATCGGGATTAGATCATTAACCCGGGATTAGGTTGTAATCATTTCAATTAGTGGATTCGAGGTTCGTGTGTGGTGTATATAACAGCCCGTGGTTTTTCCCGTGAGGGTTTCCACGTAAATATCAAGTGTTATTTACATTCCGCATCATATTACACTTGATTGTCTTTTTGACTAGTTAGGGGCATTTTCGTAAAATTGACATACATGCGAAAATTGGGTAATAACTCTTAAAATCTATTCTCCCCCCCCCCCCCCCCCCCCCCTAGATAATTTTATACACACCATGCATTATTTGTTTCAGATCCCATAGCTAACTATCTCCAAAATGGCATGCTCTCTGAGAACTCGGATCAAGCACGCAGGCTCAAGAGGATTGCAACCTGTAAGGATTCCCGTTGTTTTTAATTGGCTTATTTCGTGATCAAACCATAAATGGGGATCTTTTGTAAGGGTAGTTTAGATATTGTTATTAGTGCATTAGGCCCTTTGAATACCTCATTATTGACAAGCACCAAAGGTAATATTCTAAGTGCTTACTTGTCTTGAAGAGATAGTTGCACACACTCACAACTCATGCATATGTTTAATCTTTGTATGTTGTGTTTCTTTTTGTTGTGCATCAATGCTTATTTACATCTCTTCTTGCTTGAATTTATGATTGCATCTTGTGTTTATAACATCATAGCTTTTAGGCTTTTAGGATGCATTTTAGTTTAACTTTGTACCCCTTGCATGATTGCTTGTGGGATACAAAATTGGGCTGTGCGCTGGTCCACCAGCGCCGGTCGACCAGCGCCGCTCACCGGCGCAAAACGCCCAGTGGAGCGCCGCTGGTCGTGCGCTGGTGTGGACCAGCGCCGGCCGCCCGGTTTGGCGCCGCTGGACTGGCGCTGGTGGCAGCGCCTGTCGTCCAGCGCTCAAGCCAAAATTGGCTTGTGCGCTGGTCCACCAGCGCAGGTCCACCAGCGCACAGAGCATTTTTCTGGCGAAATTTCAAAACGACCTCACTTCACTTATGGCCTCTATATATATGCTAACTTGATTTTAGGTCACTAACAAGAGTTCTTATTCCTGCTTCATACTTAGGATATTTTTCAAGAGAAGAAAAATACACAAAGAACTCATTTTTAATTACTAAAACACAATTTCATGATCATCAATCATCATCTAGCATCATCTTAGATCATCTAGATGTCATCTTGCATGGAATCTTCATCATACTTTGCTTGGTAAGCTTTTCACTAATATCTTACATATTTTGTGTTTAATTTATCTAGCAATCTCAATTAATTACTTGATTGTTATTTTGTATGCTTTAGATACAAAATTGAGATTAGTATGATGTATGTTTGAGAAGTTGTATTGTGCTAGCATATTAGGTTTTGTGCTTGCTATTGATTAGCTTAACTAATTGACATGTCATTTAGTTTTGATATCTAGGATTGTTCTTAATTGCATATTAATCATCTTAGATAAGCATATAGGGTTTCCCTTGCTCTATGTTGCATTTTGGATATTTTCACATATTCACTTAGGGTTGTATTCTCTTCAAGAGAAGGTAAGTCTTGTGTGTAGCAATCGGGATTAGGTTGCTTAGATCACAAGCAAATTGGACTAGGTTCACTCATACCGGGATTAGGTAGGTGTGTGATTACTTCCGGGATTAGGTTGTAATCGTTTGCACATTTAGTGGATTCGAGGTTCGAGTGTGGCTTACTTACATAGCCCGTGGTTTTTCCCGTGAGGGTTTCCACGTAAAAATCAAGTGTTGATTTAATTTCCGCACCATATTACACTTGCTTGTTTATATTATCTTAAGGGTAAATTCGTAATTTTGACTAACATGAAAAATTGGGTAAAAAGCGTAAAATCTATTCACCCCCCCTCTAGATAGCTTTATACACACTGTGCTATATTTAGTTTCACAACCTTGTACTGCCTGGTAGAAGGGCACCTTTACCGCAAAGGAAAATCGCTCCCGTTGCTAAGATGTCTACACCCGGATGATGCTCAATGGGCATTAGATGAGGTACACACAGGGGACTACATTAATCATGTTTCAGGAGAGACTCTAGCATACCAGGTTATCAGAATGAAATACTATTGGCCTACCATTCATTAGGACGCTAGAAAATTTGCACAAACCTGTGAACCTTGCCAGAAGACCGCAAACCTTCACCATCTACCTCCAAAAAGGCTCGCTTCAATCAGCACACCTTATCCATTTGCTATCTGGAGACTGGACCTGATCGGACCACTTCCCACCATGCCTAGTTAAGCCAAGCATGCTGTAATAGCCATAGATTATTTCACCCGATGGGTAGAAGCAAAATCCCTAGTCCAGATAACTGAAGCTAATACCACGAGCTTTGTTAAGGAAAACATCGTCTACAGATTCGATACCCCGATGGCCATAATCGCCGATCTTGGTAAGCAATTTGACAATGCCAACTTTAGATTTTTCTACGAAGAAAGGGGTATCGATCTTCGTCTGGCCTCGGTGGCTCATCCTCAGACCAACGGATTGGTAGAAGCTACTAACAAGACTATCAAGAAGCTCCTCAAGAAGAAACTCCAACAGAAGAAAGGGGGATGGGTTGACAAGCTTATTAATGTTCTCTGGGCGTATCGGACTACCAAGAGGACTGCTACTGGGGAAACCCCTTACTCGCTTGCTTTTGGAGCAGAGGCAGTCTCACTTATCGAGCATAGGCTGACATCTTTCAAGGTCCAGCATTTCAAGTTGGAAGAAAATGAAATGAAGTTAAGAGCCAATCTAGACCTCCTTGAAGAGAAGCAAGATAAAGCTATAGAGCGGGTAGTGGCCTACCAAAGCAAGATAGCCCGATGCTTTAATAAAAAGGTGAAGACCCAAAATTTCAAAGAAGGGGACCTAGTCCTCAGGAAGGTAACCCAGAATACCCGAAATAGGTCTAACGGGGTACTGGCCCCCAATTGGGAAGGTCCATATTTGATAAAGGTAGTGGTACGTAGGGGGCCATACAAGTTAGAAGATATGGATGGTTACCCAGTAGATCACACCTGGAATGCTGATCACCTCAAAAGGTTTTACCCTTAGAGTTTGAAGAAGAATGTTACCTCGGTTGGTATATTTATGATATATATACCCCGATTTTGCTTTGTATTTGCTTTTGAGAAATTCAATAAAGTCAGCTTTTATTCTCCTACGTGGTTCTCCTAAGTTCGCCTAGCAAGTCTTCACCGCCTCAAGACCAGGAAAGGCCACATGGCATTCCTGCTGCCTTGGTCGGGGCATACCCTCCTCCAGGAAGGATCTGGTGCTCGAAGTCATAAAAGGCGTAGTCGCCTGCCAGACTTTATCTTATCAAGACCAGGAGGACCTATATGGACCTCTTGAAGCCTCGAGCGGGGAATCCCCCTCTCCAGGATAAACCTGGTGCTAAAGTGGCCTTAGTTGCCTACCAGGATAGGATGCTAAAGAATCAAGATAATCCATCAGGATACTCGACGCTTCACTACGTTATATCACTATATCTCCACATGAGAGACCTGGTACTAAAGCGGCCTTACCAGGGCTGATCACTAAAGGGTCAAGATACCTAATCGAGATACTTGATACTTTACTTCTCCATATCACATATAAAATCCTAGTATTAAAAATGGCTTAAATTGCCTACCAGGACAACTTATCGAGGAGTCAGGCCACCGTCTAAGATGCTAGACACTTCATCTCGATGGGCAGCTTTGACCTTATACCCAAGGGGACTATCGTCTAAGAATGGCTTCCAGAAAGTAAGTATGGATTCCTCTATCAACAACCAAACAAGATTAATGCTGAGCGTTATGATAGTATAAGTAAGCCTTACTTGAATCACATTTAAGCATACAAGTATCATCCCTTAACCGGGATATAAGTTCTACAAGCAGACATTTAAGAAAGTAAAGCATAATTGATTGCAAAAAAAAGGGAAAGAGCTTCATTTAATCAATCAGGGCGCCCAATCCCCATTTCCAGGCTACATAAGAAAATAATAACAAAAGGCAAAATCATACATACTGCCCTTCTCCTGCTTGCTCCTCCTGTCTGGAGCTATCTACCCCTTCCGCCACCTGGGCTTCGGCAACAGCCTGAATTTGATCAACTCCAAGCACGCTTGCCTCAGCAAGGAAATCTGCCACCTTTGTATATTGGGCAGAAGCCTGCCCTGGATCTTCTCGAGCAGAAGGAGGATCCTGAGACTCCACCTCGATGGTATCACCTAAACCAGGCTGCTAAGAAGACAGATCCGGGACGGTAGTAGCCTGGGCGGGGCCCCATTGGTCAAGATCAGCATCTGAAAGTGCAACAGCCTTAGCCATAATTTGGTCCCGATCCTAGCCGAAAAGGGTTAGCAAGTCGAAAGGAGGAGGGAAAGCCTTGGCAACCTCATAGGAGACGGTGAAGTATCCATCCGTGAAGGAAGAATCTGCCCGAGATTCTAAAACCTTTATCTAGGAGAACTGCCTTCTCTGCCTTGGCAGATTCTCTGTCAGCTTTGCGGCGAGTTGAAATGATCGTCTCAATATCATAAGCGCCCCTCATTCCCTCCAACTCCACCAAGACAGCTTGCCTCCCAAATTCAGACTCATAAGCAGCTCGAACTAGGGTAGCGACGTTTTCTTCAGCCCGGGCAAGATCGATGTTGGCCTCTTCCAGTTTAGCTTGAAGTGCCAAGTTGGCTTCTTTCAGGGCTGTCACCTGCTGCCCCATAGCCAGGGCAAATTTAAAACCCTGCAGAAGAAAAGTAAAAAGATAAAATACCATAGACCTAATCATATCTAATAAATTAAAGGGGGAAGGCTCGTACCTCGGCAAGTAGAGAAGCACACTTGGTAGCCAAAACCTCAGTAGGCAGGGAGGACATCGATTGCAAGCTCCCACTAGGACATGCGGCGATAAATTTGGAAACAATTTCTTCTTGTCCTTTATCCTGTGACCTTGATCCGGAAGGAAGATTAGAGGGAGGAGCCTTAGTGGTGGCAGGTTTTTCCTTGTTCACCCGGGTAGACTTATCCTTCTCCGCCCTGGCAAGGCGCTTAACTGAGGGAACTAAAGGAGGTGGGGCAGCCACAACGGTAGGCTTGTGAATAACCGCCTTGGTATTCGGCTTCGAGGTGGAAAGTGGAAAGTGGAAAGGCTTTGGCTTTCGCAGCTCTCGCCAGCATCTCGCCCAAAGATAGACGTGCCGCGATCTTCACTGGTGAAGAAACTGGAGAATGGGGCGACGACCCAGCCAAAGCAGTAGGAGAAGTAGGTACAGGGGGCTAAGACCCCGATAAAGCCCCAGTACCAGGAGAAGAAGGAATAGGCGAGCGGGATGCACAGGAGGTCGGGATTATCGACCCTGAAAAAGTAGGAGAAGATGTCAAGAGGGGAGTTACCGAAACTGTAAAAGAAAAGAAATGTTAAAAATATATATATATTAACAAGGTGCAGTTATCTACTTGGATCGGCGACAGATATCCTCAGATACCTCTCTAGTTGGGCTCCTTCGAAGGGGTCTCAGGAAGGATACTTCATATTCGTATAACCCCGATCCTGGATCCTCGTCAGGATTCCCATGGATTCAGAAGAAAGAACCCCTGTGCTCCACTTATCTTTAGGGGAGAATTGGGTGGGGACCGGATACTCAGTCCTTCCGATATGCACTGACCGACTCCAATCCCCTTTAACCACGATCCAATCATCCTTCCAGGATTGGTTGTATTTCACATTCGCCCCGAGCACGATAAATTTCATCTTGTTGTTGGGTCTCAAGTAAAATTGACCCCGGGGTGTCAAGTTGGCCACCTGGTAGATGTAGCGAATCTCGTCAAAACCCGCTTCCCTCTGTAAATTATCTTTTTCACATTGCTCTTTCCAGAGCACTAAGAATTCTGTCAGGTTCTTCTAGAACCCAGGAGAAATTTGAAGAGGGACTAGCTTTAGGGCCACAAGTAATCTACGGAGTGAGGGGTGAAGAGGGAGCCGGACCCCACACTCGAAGGCGGCCATATGAATTAGTAGGCAGCCGGCAGAAGGGGTATAAATATCGTAACCCCGATGAGGAAGAGATAGAGACATGTGGTCCGGGATAATCTGGCTATCGTGGAAAGAAGACAGAGGGCTAGTTTGAACCCCTGCCAAGTCGACAGCAAAAATGTCTCCCTTCCCCTCCTCGACATCGACATCCTCGTAGTCTTCTTCGTCGGCTATTTGGACTGGAACCTTGGGTCTAATACTGGAGCTCGACCTAGTTCTGAAATTCCCATTAGGATGACAGCGCTTAAGCGAGGTGTCATCATCAGCGATATCACCCTCGTCCCGACCACGCTTTTTCCCTTTGGACGTCGAGGAACTCTCCTCTAATTCCACCCGCTCCATGCTTAATAGCTCGTCGAGACTATCGGGAGGATTTGAGGAGGCAGGTTGGGGATTGGGCGAAGCCGAAAGAAGATTCGAAGCAGGAAGGTCAGATACAGGAATTGGGATTTTTTAAGGTGATGCCATTTTAGCGGAAGAAAGGAAAAGAGGAGGTTCTTGAGGAAGGAAGATTTAAGAGAAAAAGAAGAAGTCAAATCCTTTGAAGGTTCAAATGAAAATGAGCTTATGAAAGAAGAAGGAGTAGCATATTTATAGGCAAAAGTTGATAGTTACCGAGGTAAAAAAGGAGGCGCAACCGGAAATGTATAGTGATGATTTCAAGGAAAGTCGTGCCAAAACTGCCCGTTTGAAATCTGAAAGCAGTCGCCACCTAGCACGTGGAGCATGGATTAAATGATATCAAATCCAAGGGAGATTTCATCCTGAATAGTGGAAGCTAGCCAGATAAGACTAGACAGGCAAACATGATAGAAAATCCTTTAAGTGGACAATAAATCCTGACTCCAACCCCAGCAAGGTACCAGTGTCCAAGTCAGGGGTGACTTCTGTTAACCGCCAAAAATAGCAGGGATCAAAGAAGAATTGTCCATCGACTTCGAAAAGAAAGTCGGGGTAGAAAGCAACAACGGAAGAGGTATCTGGATGCCCCGCCTACCTACAGAAGGGCTGAGGTATCCGGATACCCCGCCTACCTACAGAAAGGCTAGGGTATGGACTTCTACCCACCCCGACCAGGCCCAAAACCTCCAGGACCCAGAAAGTACCAGGGAAACCCAAAGGCAAAGCCCCGGGGACTCCGCTATTACAAAATCTTTATGCCAATCGGACTCCAGATACCCTGGTATCCCGATACACTCTAACGTAATTCGAGAAAGACAAGAAGAAAGCAAGATGCTTAAGTATCCCGATCCACCAAAAGCTAGCAGTAGACACCTAGTAAATCATAGTACTTCGACCCCGTCTAAAATGAGAAGCAGGTACCTCGAACAGAAAAACCGAGAAGAAAGACAAACATTAAACGCCATCGTTTGAGGCATAATATTACATGCATTCACGCCACTCAAGAGTCCCATTCAAAAGGGGAGTCAACTCTTTTAGTTAAAAAAAAAGGGATCACTGGATTATAGGGATCAAGACCCCGATGAATTCAGGAATCGCCAATGAAAGACCCGTAGATTGATAAAACCCTAGACCGAAGTTCTAGGAGTGCATGGCAAGATATAGACCTATATATTCATCGCATGATCATAGAGAAAAGGGGATCGAAACCCTACCTCACATTTTTCCCACTTATCGACAGACACGAAAAGCTCCATCGCCAATACCCATCAAGTTATTTTGCTTTTGTTCATAGATTGATAGTTATGTTACCGATTGATTGTAACCTTACTGTGTGTTTATTCTGAATAAAATAAGTTGAGTATTCGTTCTACCATATGTCTGAATCCTTCTTTTCTTACTACTATCATACACCATTCTTAGCGGACCTTTAGGAAGCAAAAGGGTATCGAACTACCTGATACCTCGCCGACCAAGATCAACCCCGATCCTGGTCCCCCTTGAATTGTTAATTGGAAATATCACCCCAGTGACAATTTTCGGTTAACACTTGTCTTATCCTTTTAAAGCAATTCTTGGACGATAGCCCCCTTAGTATAAGTTGGCAGTATGTTTGGCTAAGTAAATTTGACGAAGTATGGAACCATCTTGACCAGAATAACTCTATCCGGGTATGAAGCCAAGGTTGCCTAGATACTTGAACATTGTAAGTCTGAAAACTTGATGAATCTTTCATAGGGGATCATGATGGTGGATTTATCGTGATTGACTTCCCAGCAGACTTTCTAGAAAGTGGGAAATTCCGCATAAGAATGCCTAGTGGGATGAAGTGTCTTGCATCTTGAGATGGTAGCCTGATTCTTCGGTGCCCTGTCCTGGTAGGCAATTAAAACCATTTTAGCACTAGGATTTTATATGTAGATATGGAGTAGTAACGAAGTGAGGTATCAAGTATTCTGATAAGGTATCTTGATCCTTTGGTGATATGTCCTAGTAGGCAACTAAGGCCACTTTAGCACCAGGTTTTTCATATGAAGATATGTTAATATAACGAAGTGTGGTATCAAGTATCCTGATAAGGTATCTTGATCCTCTGGCGATCTGTCCTGGTAGGCAACTAAGGCCACTTTAGCATCAGGTTTTTCATATGAAGATATGTCAATATAACGAAGTGTGGTATCAAGTATCCTGATAAGGTATCTTGATCCTTTGGTGATCTGTCCTGGTAGGCAACTAAGGCCACTTTAGCACCAGGTTTTTCTTGGAGAGGGGTATTCCCCGTCCGAGGCTTCAGGAGGTCCGTATAGGTCGTCTTGGTCTTGAGGATGTAGAGTCTAGCAGGCGACTACGCCTCTTATGCGTTTATGCACCAGATCTTTCCTGGAGGAGGGTATACCCCAACCAAGGTAGCAGGAATGCCGTGTGACCTTTCCTGGTCTTGAGGCAATCAGAAATGGTGAAATTTACTAGGCGAACTCAAGAGAATCACGTAGGAGAATAAAAGTTGGCTTTATTGAATTTCTCAAAAGCAAAAACAAAGCAAAATCAGGTTATATATCAGAAGTATACCAATCGAGATAACATTCCTCTTCAAACTCTAAGGGTAAAACCTTTTAAGGTGATCAGCATTCCAAGTGTGATCGACCGGGTAGCCATCTATGCCTTCTAACTTGTAAGCCCCCTTATGAACCACTATCTTTATCAGGTAAGGACCTTCCCAGTGTTAGGATCATGCTCAATAGCAAGAGTGTAATGTTGTAATTGACAATCTTTTTCATATTAATAAAGTGATTTCTGGTTTAACAAATCTTATAGCATTTATAGTTTAATATTATAATTGTCAAAGTAAATAATCATAAGGTCTAAAGACTATGAGAAAAAAAGAATTGTTCGTACATCTGGATATGTATTAGGTAGACACAATTCTTTAGTTAGTCTTCAATAACGTTCACAACTTAAGTTAAAGGTTGGGCACCTTTATCTTGTTAAACTTGTAGAATTCTTTTGCTAGCATTTGAGTGGGATCAAATGAGATATGATGAGTCTAAAATCATCGGAGTGTCTTCGAGTAAAAGAATCTAGTGCACTGGGTGCATTGAACTGGATCACAATGAAAAGCTTTATCTAGAACCGTCAATAGATAATAGTCTTTTCATTATTAGGACAATCGGAGAGTCTATCTTAATCCTGAGATAAATGATGGACTTATGGTTGCAAGTTGAAATTTCCCTTTAAGTAGTAGTGAAATATACCTAGAGGGGGGGTGAATAGGTATAGGCTCCAAATTCTCTTGATTTAAAAATAATGCAGAATATATCAATGAAAATGCACACTTGATTAAATTTGGCAAATTAATTGATTTCACTTATACAAGAGTTAATCAATTTACAAGATATGCAATCAATGAAAGAAATGGAAGATAAAGAAAAGTAAAAGCAAAAATGAATACAAGTGTTTTAACGTGGTAAAACCTCAAAGAGGAAACATCCACGGGTTGATACCACAACCACCGGCTAAGCAATCCACTATGTGAAAAAGGACTTACACACTCAAGCTATCACTCATGATATCCGCTCAAGCTATCAACTCCTAATCTCCCCTCGGGCTAGTGAATCACCAAGCCTACTTCCTATCCAAGATGTATCCTGCACCTCTAGAAAGCAACTTCCTATCCAAGACGCTCAAGTCTCTAGGAAGATTTCTTGCTTGCCTATCCGGATCCTCCCGACCCTAGACAAGACTCCCTTGCTTGATTATCCGAGTCCTCCCGACTCTAATCAAGACTTCCTTGCTCTATCCACAAAGCTTCACTCACTTTGCTAGAGACTTCAACCTAATGCAAGGCTATGATCTAAAGTGATGCAAGTGATGCAAACACAAACAAATTAAGCTAGATGATCAATCAAGTAAAATGTACATGTTCAATGACAATCTAGAATATGCTTTCAACACACAATCACAAGATTATCTAGAAATCAAGACATGTAAATCAATAAGAACAAAGGTATGAATATTCAATTTATCACACTAAAAACCTAGTTCTTAGATCATGAAATAAAATCTAGAAAATAATATGAGACATATCATATATTCATTTTCTAGAATCAATTTCACACAAAATCAAGTTTAGCACATATATATTCAAAACAAATCACAAAGCTAAATCTCAATTAACAAATGATCAAACAACCCTAGCATGTGGTCTAACATACTTCTTAACAAATTACATCAATCAAATAGTAAGAATCAAGAGATGATCAAAGATGAAATTGAAAAAGAAGAAGTTGAAATGACAACCTTGACCACGGACTGAAAATGGATCAGCTGAGAAAAATGGCAAAGTCAACTGCCTTTGGAAATGCTTGGGGTTTGTAGCTCTCTTCGAGACCAACAATTTTGGTTTTGAATCGATTGATTTCGAGTTCGTATGAGAGAGATGTGATCAAAATAAGAAAACGAAAAATTGGAGAATTCTGCAGAATTTCGTGAAGTGTTCTTCAAAATTCAACAAAGTGTGGAGGGAAGGAGACGAGTTTAAAAGGAGGAGAGAGAGAGATTTTTCGAGCGAATCAGAGCGTACCATGTCACCTTGATAGCGCTCCAAATGTTCACATTTAGCGCTCCCTATTCCTATCTTTTGTGTTTGTTATCGAGCACTTTTGTGTATATAATGTGTGTTTTAGCTATGTGCAGGTAAATATCCCATATGGAAGGTGTTTGTACTGAAAGTGGACAAAATAGGGCAATTTTGTGTGAAGAAGTCCAAGGCTAGCTCAGACCTTCGGGAAGGCTGGACATTGCCCGCCGTCCAAGCCCGCCGAGGACCAAGGCTAGCTCGTGCAGCTGGACATTGCCCGCCGTCCAAGCTCGCCAAGACCAAGGCTGGTTCGTGTGGCGGGTAGCGGCTAGACATTGCCCGCCGCACGAACCCGCCTTACCCCTGTTCGGGCCAAAATCATAATATTTTCAGGGGCATTCAAGACTTTTCACACCCCATTCATGCCCAAATTTGCCCAACATATATATACACCACTTTTGCCTCTCTTTCAACCGGTGCACCACCCAACTTTGCTCCAAGAAACCACTTTTCTTGGATTAATCATCACAAAAGAGAGAGGGCAAATCCAAGCTTCCATGGGGGATTTTCCTCCATGGAAAGCCTTCCATGGAGAGTAGAGATGCAAAGAAAGGAGAGGCTCCGGTGTCAAAACCGAGCCAAGGGAGTTTCATAGCAAGGGAGACCTATTGGAGGCTTGTCTTCAAGGGTTATTTCTTCATTTACTCATCTCTTGTATTTCTATTGATGTGTAACCCAT
Organism: Acer saccharum; assembly: GCA_030490815.1. Taxonomy (NCBI): domain Eukaryota; kingdom Viridiplantae; phylum Streptophyta; class Magnoliopsida; order Sapindales; family Sapindaceae; genus Acer; species Acer saccharum. The sequence continues at coordinate 37,063,762 of CM059876.1, forward strand.
TTGGGAGTATTGTAAACCAACACTTATGCTAATATATGTATGTTTGTTCATTTGCTTTGATTTGGTATTGATTCATTCCTAGATGTATAGTGATTAAGCTCTTTTCATGATATTCATATGTATGGATGATTATGTGTTGATATGTATGTATGGATGAGATTAGGAGTAGATTAATTAAATGATTAGGAGTAGTTGTAATCAAATATCTCATTTGTTTATGTATGTTGATGTATGATTTACTATGTATGTGTTTAGAGTGATTAGAGTAATTGAGAGTTGAGTTTGTGCTCGGATTTCCATTCCGGGTATAAATTCAGCTATTAGCTATATGGAATGGAAATAGCTTAGGTGTGCATAATCATGCCACTTTAGCTTTGGTTCATAGTTCTTGTGCTTAATGGGTCTAAACCCTAGACACAATCACTTTTCCGATTGGAAAGTGAGTACATGATTTCGGGAATTCCCTAATCAAGATTTCGAGGTAATTTCCTTAATCAAGAGAACGAACCCTTTACTAGATTAATTGGATTAACATGTTAAACAATCGACATAAATTGCATATTGTGTTTGGTGAATCGATTTCCCATATGTGTTATATATCAAGCCACCTTTATTTTCGTAGCTACGGTGTCTTGCCTCTAGGAGTAGATTAACTTAATTAGGAGTAGACTAATGAGATAGCCAAGACACCCAGCAACATTTCTACCTTAGTTTAGTTACTTTACAGTCCACACACACACACCACACACCGCCTTCCTTTTTACATTGCTTTAATAAACACTAGAACTAGATACAGTTAACGAATCCATTCCCTGTGGAACGAACCGTACTTGCCGCTATGCGATCGTAATGATCCGTGCGCTTGCGAAAAAACATACGTGCCCCATTTATTTTACGATAGTTTAGAGAACTATCATGTGTCCCGCGTGCGCTGACCAAGTTGTTGGCGCCGCCGGGGATACTTTATTATAGACCGTTTTGGGGCACGTCACACCTCACCGTGGGGGCCGCGTGGGCCACACGGGAGCAGAGGGCTCCCTTGGCCGTGGGGCCCACGGCCTCCCACACGGCCAGGCCTTGTGGCCACACGTTCTCCCGACTTCTCTCGCGCGCTCCTTCGGTTCTTCAACCCATATCTTGGGCATCCGAACTCCGATTTCGAATCCATTTTCGGATTACGAACCGTGACTCCCTCACGCACGATTACAACTACACAACTTTGAAGGTTGAGAAATCATCTCAGAATCTGACGATGAAGTCAACATAACAAATGAGAACGAAAAGTAGCACAGTCAACTTGTTTGGACTCGAAACCTTATGAATGAGTAACCGAAACGACCAAAACTCAATAAGGCATTAAATAAGAACATGTTTAAGTCCTAAACACAAAATACACAAACAAATAAACACATATTCACACAAGCATGCCATATCAAAGAGATAGTCACAAAGCATACAATTTCACAATGTTTGATAATACAAGAACAATGCATGAGCATACTATGAGGTGTGTGAAAGTGTTATACATAATGTTTGAACCACGATGCAGGGACACACATGTATGAACTGTGTGTGTGTGCGCTAACGCCTTGCAAGAGGATAGAAGTCAAGATTTACCTTTAACGTTTTTCACCTTTTGAAGACGACTTTTGCACTAGACGTTGCTCTTCACTTTTTAAGCTTCCTTTCTTCAATTAATGTCCTAAGCAACAACTAATACAAACATAGAGTGTTTTGCAATGGAATCAAGCCAATACAAATCATAAACCTTACAATATCCCCCTTTGGCTATTCCATTGGCAAAACCTCAACCTCACCATATAATGTTTCACTCAAATAAACTCAAAATGATAACATACTCTCAATCTCACATTACAAAGAAATTCCTAGACTAAAAAGTCTTCAAGTCTTCAAGAATTCCTCTTTTGGTCTTCAAAGTACCTATGAGAGAAAATAGCAACCAAACAAGAGATCTTCTCTAAAGAAGAATGGTGAGTTATTTAACTAAACAACAAACATAGAAGAAATTCCTTATCTTATAAACAAATGCATTATCTCAAGTGAATAAAATATGTTCATATTAAAGCATTCCCTTAGTTTCCCAATTCCCAAGGACCAACTATCCTTAACATTATCAAGAAAGAATTCTTTCTCCCCCTTAAGACAAGAATTCTCCCCCTTAAGACAAAGTCATAATTAAGCACAAAGAGGAATATGATCACACAATTGGAACATTTTTCCACATAAAGTGCGAAGTATACAAAATCTCCCCAATATCAAACATAGTGAGGTATACATTTTCTCCCCATTTTTGTGAAGGAATAGACAAGGGACACAAGAGATAAAGAACGAGATATTAAGCAAACAAAACGTATAGAAAGCGAAAGTTGAATAAACTAAAGCTCCCCCTTAACATATGCTCCACATATTATCACCAAGTAGATTTGTTCACAAGGGACATCACACAATCACACAATCAAGCAATAAGAGAAAATATTTCATAACTTGTCAAAGTCCAAGAGAGAATCATTGATTTTCATTAATCTCTCAAAAATATTCTCACATTGCTAATGAATTAAGCACATAAGCAAAATGTGTGTGTGTGAATGCTTCTCAAATATATAGTAGGAGTAATTGTGATATCAACATGCAAACTCTATCCACACCTATCCATCTAAAGCCTTTCCAAAAATAGGTCAAACCGATATTCATCCAGATTTTTGGTTTTAAAATGAATAGATATGAACATATGAGCGTGTGTGTGCATGTGGCTCGTTTTCCCGTTTCTATTTGTCAACCCGAGCTTTTTCACAATTCTCAACTATACACCAATAAGCCTTTTATTTTTCATTTCTTTTAGGCTTAGAATCAAAGAATTTTTTTTTTTTTTAATGATTCATTTCAACACTTCTTTGATTTTACTAACAAAAACATATACTCCTCATGGCGGCTTTCACTCATCACAATGGCGTAGCCCTTTCCTACATTGGGTGGCTTCACAACCAAGGTGTGTAGCCCTTTCCATGAGGGTGCTCGTTGATTACTATGTAGTGCCAAAGCAAAATGGATACATACCATAGGTCATCTATCATGTACTTAACAATAAACTTCTAGATGCATCCATTATCTACATATATTCAACCACAAAAACTCAAAAACTAAAACATACAAGAGAAGCATTAGTGCACTTTTCAAAAATAAGATTTTTCAAGCTCAAGTGCATGATCTAGAAACAATAAAAGATACTTGTTCAAGATCATTACTTCTCAAGTGAGTAGCTCTTAAAGACAATGATATTCAATTAAAGTTTTGCTCATCAAGCCACTCACAATCACACAAGGACATTCTAAGAGTTTTAAACCTCTCTTTGTCCAAGGGCTTAGTGAACAAGTCCGCAAGTTGATTTTTAGTAGGCAAATGCTCTAGAGTAACAATAGAATGTTCAACTAGATCTCTAATGAAATGATGCCTGATGTCTATGTGTTTTGTACGGGAGTGTTGAACCGGATTTTTAGAGATGTTAATGGCACTTAAGTTATCACAATAAAGTGTCATTTTTCCTTGTTCTATCTCATAATCCTTAAGGATTTGTTTCATCCAAAGTAATTGTGTACAAGCACTTCCGGCCGCAATGTATTCGGCTTTGGAAGAGGAAAGAGAAACCGAATTTTGTTTCTTACTTGACCAAGAAACCAAGTTATTACCAACATAAAAGCAACCGCCCGATGTGCTTTTACGGTCATCTATGTTTCCCGCCCAATCCGCATCACAATAGCCTACAAGGATATCATTGGTATCAAATGAATAGAATAGACCAAGACTATGAGTTCTTTTGATGTACCTAATGATCCTCTTTACGGCTTTTAAGTGAGATTCCTTGGGATTTGCTTGGAATCTAGCACACAAGCCAACACTAAAGCAAATATCGGGTCTACTAGCCGTTAGGTAAAGTAGACTACCTATCATGCTTCTATAAAGGCTTTGGTCAACACTTTTCCCTTTTTCATCTTTGTCAAGTTTTAAAGTGGTGCTCATGGGAGTTTCAAAATCTTTTCCATTTTCTAGGCCAAATCTCTTAACTAGATTTTTAGCATATTTAGACTGATTCAACATTATGCCCATGCTAGTTTGCTTTACTTGCATTCCTAGAAAATAATTCAACTCACCCACCATACTCATTTCAAATTCACTTGACATAACATTAACAAATTCATCAATCTTGGTTTTATTAGTAGACCCAAAAACAATGTCATCAACATATATTTGTGCAACAAAAATATCATGATCATGATGTTTGATAAACAAAGTTCTATCAATGCCACCTCCTATATTGGTTGTCAATAATATATTGAGTCAACCTATCATACCAAGCTCTTAGAGCTTGTTTAAGGCCATAGAGAGCCTTTTTCAATTAAAACACATGATTAGGAGAGTGTGGGTCTACAAAACCCTTAGGTTGTTCAACATACACTTCTTCTTGAAGGTATCCATTGAGGAAAGCACTTTTGACATCCATTTGAAATAATTTGAACTTTTTAATGCATGCAATGGACAACAAAAGTCTAATGGACTCGAGACGAGCAACCGGGGCAAACGTCTCATCAAAGTCAACACCCTCCACTTGAGTGTAACCTTGAGCCACTAGTCTAGCTTTATTCCTCACAATCTTGCCACTGTCGTCGGTCTTATTCCTAAACACCCATTCAGTGCCAATTACATTTATATCTTTGGGTCTAGGAACTAAGGACCACACTTCATTTCTCTCAAATTGATTAAGTTCTTCTTGCATAGCCCCAACCCAATATTTATCAACAATTGCTTCATTAACATTTTTGGGTTCAATTTGAGAAATGTAGCAAGCATAGGATATTTGGTTAGCAATTTGATTTCTTGTTCTAACCCCTTCATTTAAATCACCTATGATGTCTCCATGATAGTGTAAGTTTCTAAGTCTTGGGTGAAAATGTTCAACAACTTGGTCATTTTGTTGATTATCATTTAAAGCATTTTCCAACCCTTGACTTACAACTTCAATATGACTATCATTTTCATCATCTTGACTAGAAACACTACTAGCCACATCAATAGGTGTTTTAGTGTCATTCAACATGTTTTCTTTAGGTTCATTGACACCATTATCATCACAAAAATTAAGCATGCTAAGATCATCTATCTTCACATTGATAGACTCCATGATAGTCTTAGTAGTCAAGTTAAAGACTCTATATGCACGACTATTAATAGCATACCCAAGAAAGAGACCAACATCACTTTTAGCATCAAACTTTCTTAAGTGATCTCTATCATTCAAAATATAACATTTACTCCCAAAAGTGTGGAAGTAACTCACATTAGGCTTCTTGCCTTTCCAAAGCTCATAGGACGTTTGTTTTGTGTCGGGCCTCTTAAAAACACGATTTGACACATAACAAGCGGTATTGACCGCCTCGGCCCATAGGTTTCTAGGGACTTTCTTGCTATTAAGCATGACCCTAGCCATCTCTTGCAAGACACGATTTTTCCTCTCAACAACACCATTTTGTTGAGGAGTTCTAGGTGCGGAGAACTCATGAGAAATCCCTAAACCATCACAAAACTCACTAAATTTTGTATTTTCAAATTCCGTCCCATGATCACTCCTAATGCAACATATTTTCTTGATATCAAGACCTTTTTCATTTTGAACTTGATTACAAAACTTTTTAAAGTAATCAAAAGCCTCGGTCTTGTTTCTAAGAAAATAAACCCAAGTAAACCTAGAGAAGTCATCAACGCATACAAAAATGTATTTTTTGCCATTAATGCTTTTGTTTTGAATTGGCCCCATTAGGTCCATATGCACAAGTTCTAAAGGTCTCTTGGTATCTATGTAAGAATTTTTCTTATGAGGCACTTTGGTTTGCTTACCTAATTGGCAAGGTTCACAAACCACCTCAAGCTTTTTACCAAGATTAGGAAGACCTCTAACAATGCCATGTTTTTCAAGCTTTTTCAAATCTTTAAAATTCATGTGACCCAAACGTTGATGCCACAAATCAAGCTTATTGCACTCATGTGCCATGTTGCAAGTTAGAGGATCTATCTCAAGACAATAACAATTGTCTATAGACCTTTTGACACTTAGGACAACATTGCTCTTTTTATCAATTATAGTGCATATATCTTTGTTAAAGCTAACTTCTTTAAAAATTTCACACAAGTGAGTAATGCTTATCAAGTTAGCTTGTAACCCATCAATATACAAAGTATTGCGAAGTTTAGGCAATCCGGGGATACAAATTGTTCCCTTGCCAATAACTTGCTTTTTGGTACCATCACCAAAAGTAACCCAACCTCCATCCTTTAAAACAAGATTCTTAAAGAACTCTTTGTTCCCGGTCATGTTCCTAGAGCAACCGCTATCTAGGTACCAAGAATAGGAGGAGTTGGCATGTAAAGCATATTGTGCAACATTACATTTAGATGTGTCTTTTCTAATCCACACATTTTTCACAACATGCTTCTCACTCTTACTTCTAACATGCTTTGACTCAATATTAGGCTTTTGAACATGCACCTTGACCTCATTGGTCACATCTTCAAAAATATCAAACAAAGCATTATCAATTTCCTTATGCATAGTAGAGTGAGGCACAACACAAGATTTAGCAAGCAAGTCATCAACAACTTTTTTCAACAACATGCTTTTCCAAGGTCTTCCTAGGTCTATTTCTATATCCATACATGGATGATTGCCTTGGTCCATTCAAAGACATATCATGAAAAGCATTATCAAGTTTGCATTTCCGAATATACTCAAAGCATCTAGGTCGAATATGCCCTATCATATTACAATGATGACAAATAGGAATAAATTTGAGAAATTTACCATTTGCATTTGCTTCCATAGCATTTGGTCTTCTCACAATTTTACCTCTTTGAAGAGCAACCCTTGATGCTCCACCTCTTGCATTTGAGGTTGTTGCTTCTTGATGCTTATGTTGTTGAGTTCTTCCATTGAACATCCTTGTTGATGAAGAGGCATCTCCGGTAGCTTTCATAGCTTTACCCTGAGAGAGTGTACCTACAATTGATTCAATGTTTGCTTTGACAAAAGTAGATTTGTTAGATGAAGGAGTCTCCTTCTCATTGATATAACCCAAACCTCTTTTGTCACATGGATGCTTTCCACTTTTAATGAGGGTTTTAACTTTATTAGAACTAGATGACATCTTGCTAATCACCCTATTAGCCTCATCAAGTTTCTCACGAAGCATCCTAAGTTCAATGGCATATTTTTCCGCTATGTCATCACTAAACATAACATCTTTACGTGATTTATCAAGCCATTGTTCATACTTTTTCTCTTGATTTAAATGCTCATTAAGTTTGGATTTAAGCACATTTTCAAGTTTCTTAGCATTAACAAGAGAACAATCTCTTTGCTCAATTTCTTGCTTCAAGATACCAAGTCTATCATTGCTATCTTTAAGATTCAATTCTAGACTTAGGATCTTGTTTTTAAGTTCATTGAACTCCTTTGAGCCAAGATCATGATTCTCTAACTTCTTGTTGAGGGACATATTGACATTGGATAAACGTTCATTTTCAAAAGTAAGATCATTGATCTTTTTCTCATCTAAGTCAATATGTTCAACAAAAGAAGCCACATAAGAATACACTTCCTTAATCATGATTTATTACAAACAAAAACACAAAACACTACAAAGAAAGGATCTATCTAAGTACGTCTAGACACCCGCTCTGATACCAAATGAAATTTCCCTTTAAGTAGTAGTGAAATATACCTAGAAGGGGGGTGAATAGGTATAGGCTCCAAATTCTCTTGATTTAAAAATAATGCAGAATATATCAATGAAAATGCACACTTGATTAAATTTGGCAAATTAATTGATTTCACTTATACAAGAGTTAATCAATTTACAAGATATGCAATCAATGAAAGAAATGGAAGATAAAGAAAAGTAAAAGCAAAAATGAATACAAGTGTTTTAACGTGGTAAAACCTCAAAGAGGAAACATCCACGGGTTGATATCACAACCACCGGCAAAGCAATCCACTATGTGAAAAAGAACTTACACACTCAAGCTATCACTCATGATATTCGCTCAAGCTATCAACTCCTAATCTACCCTCGGGCTAGTGAATCACCAAGCCTACTTCCTATCCGAGATGTATCCTGCACCTCTAGAAAGCAACTTCCTATCCAAGACGCTCACGTCTCTAGGAAGATTCCTTGCTTGCCTATCCGGATCCTCCCGACCCTAGACAAGACTCCCTTGCTTGATTATCCGAGTCCTCCCGACTCTAATCAAGACTTCCTTGCTCTATCCACAAAGTTTCACTCACTTTGCTAGAGACTTCAACCTAATGCAAGGCTATGATCTAAAGTGATGCAAGTGATGCAAACACAAACAAATTAAGCTAGATGATCAATCAAGCAAAATGTACATGTTCAATGACAATCTAGAATATGCTTCCAACACACAATCACAAGATTATCTAGAAATTAAGACATGTAAATCAATAAGAACAAAGGTATGAATATTCAATTTATCACACTAAAAACCTAGTTCTTAGATCATGAAATAAAATCTAGAAAATAATATGAGACATATCATATATTCATTTTCTAGAATCAATTTCACACAAAATCAAGTTTAGCACATATATGTTCAAAACAAATCACAAAGCTAAATCTCAATTAACAAATGATCAAACAACCCTAGCATGTGGTCTAACATACTTCTCAACAAATTTCATCAATCAAATAGTAAGAATCAAGAGATTATCAAAGATGAAATTGAAAAAGAAGAAGTTGAAATGACAACCTTGACCACGGACTGAAAATGGATCAGCTGAGAAAAATGGTAAAGTCAACTGTCTCTGGAAATACTTGGGGTTTGTAGCTCTCTTCGAGACCAATAATGTTGGTTTTTGAATCGATTGATTTCGAGTTCGTATGAGAGAGATATGATCAAAATAAGAAAACGAAAAATTGGAGAATTCTACAGAATTTCATGAAGTGTTCTTCAAAATTCAACAAAGTGTGGAGGGAAGGAGATGAGTTTAAATGGAGGAGAGAGAGAGATTTTTCGAGCGAATCAGAGCATGCTATGTCACCTCCCCGTGGGGGGGCACGTGGGCCACACGGGAGCAGAGGGCTCCCTTGGCCGTGGGTCCCACGGCCTCCCACACGGCCAGGCCTTGTGGCTACACGTGCTCCCGACTTCTTTCGCGCGCTCCTTCGGTTCTTCAACCCATATCTTGGGCATCCGAACTTCGATTTCGAATCCATTTTTGGATTACGAACCGTGGCTCCCTCATGCACGATTACAACTACACAACTTTGAAAAATGGTTGAGAAATCATCTCGGAATCCGACGATGAAGCCAACACAACAAATAAGAATGAAAAGTAGCATAGTCAACTTGTTTGGACTCGAAACCTTATGAATGAGTAACTGAAACTCAATAAGGCATTAAATAAGAACATGTTTAAGTCCTAAACACAAAATACACAAACAAATAAACACATATTCACACAAGCATGCCATATCAAAGAGATAGTCACAAAGCATGCAATTTCACAATGTTTGACAATACAAGAACAATGCATGAGCATACTATGAGGTGTGTGAAAGTGTTATACATAATGTTTGAACCACGATGCAGGGACACACATGTATGAATTGTGTGTGTGTGCGCTAACGCTTTGCAAGAGGATAGAAGTCAAGATTTACCTTTGACGTTTTTCACCTCTTGAAGACGACTTTTGCACTAGATGTTGCTCTTCACTTTTTAAGCTTCCTTTCTTCAAATAATGTCCTAAGCAACAACTAATACAAACATAGAGTGTTTTGCAATGGAATCAAGCCAATACAAATCATAAACCTTACACAAGTGATATCATTTGAGTTATCAATGAGTACGATTATATAGCATAGTCTATCCTCGATAGTTTGGTGATATTCATTTGTTAATCGATAGAGGACTTCATTTATAGATATGGACATCGTGGCTCCATTTATTAAATGAGAGTATAATATCATCATATGGATGTTTTGAGGTAATTGGATATTAAATCTCAACGTTGAGTTTTTGATAGTGTCTATTGAAAATATGGCTTCTGGACAAGTCAAAATATCCAAGTTTAAAACGTGGTCATATGAGTAAATATGGTAACTTGGAGAGTTATAGGCGGTCTATGAACTCTTCTTAATCACGAGGATACACTATCTCCAATATGATTGTCTAGGGTATGAATGAGGAACATCTTCTTATTCTATCTTTATTTAACAGTTCAATTTTAGCTCTTTAGTGGAATGAGTTAAAATTAATGGATCGGACCTAAGTGAATCATTTGTTGATTGTAATTAGGTTATGTCTATTGAAGCTTAAATTTAGATAGCCCGCCAAGATCCCCAATCCACACGGACTTGCATGGATCGCTTGATATATTCTACCGGACCAATTATGGGTCCATCTAGAATTGCATTTAATATATTAAGAATATAATTTGCACATTATTTATTTAATGGGCTGCTCAATTATATTAATATATTAATGAAAGGCATGTGGGCTTTTTATTTAAAGTCCAATGGATTAAATGAAATAAGAAAATAATATATGGCCCATTTATATAAGTGGGGCGGCAAGGTGAATATATTAACCTAATATATTATTTTGTTTCATTGTTTTAATTAAATAAGAATTAATTAATTTATTAATTAATTGTTTAATTAAGAAACAAATCTTTTTCTGATCAGGAAATATATTTCCTAGAGTTATACTATTGGTAGTAGTATACTAAAAGTAAAAGACTTGTTTGATAAGAAAATAAATAATTAATTTTATTTATTTAATCAAATAAGAAGTCTTTTTATTTAGTCAATAAAAGAATAAAAATACTTATGAGTTGGATTAGGGTTTGAAGTCTAAAGATTGATGGATATTAGGGTGCAACACAAACCCTTTTTGGTATGGGATTTGCGGCAACCCTAGTGCCATTATAGGATGATTTCGGCAACCCTAAATCAAATAGGAAGGAAAATTCGGCCACCCTATATATTTCATATGATAGGGTTCGGCCACCTCTAATGTTTGATGGATTCAATTTTCTTCTTCTTCTAAACTCATAGACAAGTATTTGATTATTCTACTAAGACAAAAAAAAAAAAAGAGAAGAGATTATTCTTTTGATGGTACACTAATTGCTTGTTCATCAATAAGCTTGTGTGTACAACATCGAATTAGGTTCACGCGAGTTTCGATCATTAGATTGAGAACTCAAAAGTGACCGGAATAATCTTTGTATTCTTTTGATTGTTTTGTGACTAACAAAAGAAAAAGAAAAGTTTGTTTGTCCATTCTCAGGTTTGCAATTCAAAGAAAAGGGAGACCACGCTCCTAGGTGATTCACGTTCGTGCTAGGATTGAAGATCTTGCGGATTACCATCGACGTAAGTCAATCGGATCACGCGACAAAAGGTATTCTTCTTTTGTTGGTTTATATGTATGCTTAATTAATTAAAGGGTTAAGGTTCATAAAAAGGAAAAATTTTAAAACTATACTAAATCTATTTTTTAGTCTCGCTTCCGCTGCATGTACTACAGTATTTTTCCCTACACCCAGTTGGTGGCTAGTACCTAGTCAGACCTCTTCCGGGTGTTCTGGGTTACCTTCCTGAGGACTAAGTCCCCTTCTTTAAAGTTACGAGTCTTCACCTTTTTATTGAAGCATTAGGCTATCTTGCTTTGGTAGGCTGCTACCCGATCTACAGCTCTTCTTGCTTTTCTTCAAGGAGGTCTAGGCTGGCTCTCAACTTCAATTCATTTTCTTATAACTCAAAGTGCTGGACCCTGAAAGATGTCAGCCTATGCTCGATAGGTGAGACTGCCACTGTTCCAAAAGCAAGCGAGTAAGGGGTTTCTCCGGTAGTAGTCCTCTTGGTAGTTCGATATGCCCAGAGAACATTAGGAAGCTCTTCAACCCATTTCCCTTTCTTATGTTGGAGTTTCTTCTTGAGGAGCTTCTTGATAGTCATGTTAGTAGCTTCCATTAATCCGTTAGACTAAGGATGGGCCACCGAGGCCAAACGAAGGTCGATACCCTACTCTTCATAGAAAAACCTAAAGTTGGCATTGTCAAATTGCTTACCAAGATTGGTGATTATGGCCATTGGGGTACCAAATATGCAGACTATGTTTTCCTTAACAATGCTTGTGGTGTTGGCTTCAGTTATCTGGACCAAAGATTTTGCTTCCACCCACCGGGTAAAGTAGTCTATAGCTACTACAGTGTGCTTGGCTTGACTAGGCATAGTGGGAAGTGGCCCGATCAGGTCTAGTCCCCAGATAGCAAATGGATGAGGTGTGCTGATTGAAGCAAGCTTTTCTAGAGGTAGATGGTGAAGGTTTGTCGTCTTCTGGCAAGGTTTTTAGCGACCTGATGAAGAGTACGACAGTAGTATCCCATCCGAAGAACTTGGTATGCCAAAGTCTCTCCCGAAACATGGTTGCCACAGTCCCCTGCATGTACCTCGTCTAACGCCTATTAAGCATCATCCAGATGTAGACATCTCAGCAATGGGAGTAATTTTCCTTTGCGATAGAGGCACTCACTCTTCTACTAGGCAATATGGGTAGCAATCCTTTTGAGCTTGCATGCTTGATCCGGGTCTTCTAGGAGAGTGTCATTTTGGAGTTAATCAGCTATGGGATCCATCCAGCAAGGCAGTCGGTCCACTGGGCTCACTTCTAGCCCCGTGGCCGTGCTAGGTATGCCAAAGTCTCTCCCGAAACATGGTTGCCACAGTCCCCTGCATGTACCTCGTCTAACGCCCATTAAGCATCATCCAGATGTAGACATCTCAGCAATGGGAGTAATTTTCCTTTGCGATAGAGGTACTCACTCTTCTACTAGGCAATACGGGTAGCAATCCTTTTGAGCTTGCATGCTTGATCCGGGTCTTCTAGGAGAGTGTCATTTTGGAGTTAATCAGCTATAGGATCCATCCAGCAAGGCAGTCGGTCGACTGGGCTCACTTCTAGCCCCGTGGCCGTGCTAGGTTTGGAGCGGTATCCCTTTAGGTAATGTTCATCCTCCTGTTGTAGCTATCTTAGCCAGGACATCTGCTCGGTGATTCTTCTCTCGAGGGATCTGTTCCATCTTCATACCCTTGAATTTTGTAGCTGCTTATTGGACTTTCTTGAGATATGCTATCATGTTGTCATCTTTTGCTTGATATACACCAGATACCTAGTTGATTACCAGCTGGGAATCACTTCTAACTAGGAGGTAATCAGCCCATAACTCTATAGCAACCTTCATTCCTGCCAACAAGGCTTCGTACTCTGCTTCATTATTAGTAACTTTAAACTCAAACCTGAAATAGTGACTACACTCAATCCCTTCAAGATCAATAAGGATGATCCCGGCCCCACAGCCGGCTTGATTTAATGCTCCATCTGTATATAAGGTCCAAGTCTTACAATCAACGGACCATCCCGAGAATTCCGAATCCGAGTTCGGAGTTACAGAGGTATACAGATGGGGGGCATGCTGAATTCTACTACAAAGTCGGCCAGGGCTTGAGCCTTGATTGTTGTTCTTGCCTTATATTTTATGTCATATTGAGTGAGCTCTAGGGCCCATAGGACCAACCTGCCTGAAACGTCTGGCTTCTTAAGGAACTGTCTTAGGGGCTGGTCTGTGACCACTACGACTGTGTGAGCTTGAAAATAAGGCTGAAGCTTTCTAGCCGTGGTCACCAATGCATAGGCGAGTTTTTCTAGGATGGTATAATTCTTCTCAGACTTCGTCAGAGCACGACTCACATAGTAAATTGGCCTTTAGGCTCCATCACTACACTCCTTAAACAAAGCTCCACTTGTCGTGGTTTCTAATACTGCCAAGTAAAGTTGTAATTCCACCCCTGGAAGAGGTTTTACTAGTAGAGGCGGACTGGCTAGGTAATCCTTCAATGCTTGAAATGCTTGCTCACTCTCTTGATACCACTTCATCTTCTTACCTTGTTTGATGATTTTAAAGAAAGGTAGGCATTTATATGTAGATCGAGATATGAAACAATTCAACGTTGCTCTCTTGCCAGTCAATCCTTGTGCTTGCTGAAGTGTAGTGGGGGATTCCAGATCCATGATGGCCTTGATCTTTTCAGGGTTGGCTTCGATTCCTCTCTCATGCACCATGAAACCAAGGAACTTTCCTGCTGCTACCCCGAAAGCGCACTTAGCTAGGTTTAGTCTTATCTGATTCTCCCTTATCACTTGGAAAGTTTGGCGCAAATCTTCGAGGTGTAGGTTGGCCATCTAAGACTTGGTGATCATGTCATCTATGTATACTTCCATAGAACTTCCTATCTACTGCTTGAATAACTTGTTCACCAAACATTGATAAGTGGCTCCAGCATTTTTGAGGCCGAATGGCATAACCTTGTAGCAATAAAAGCCTTGCCAAGTGATGATGCTGGTCTTGACTTGATCGGCGGGGTGCATCATGATCTAGTTGTACCCCGAGAAAGCATCTGTAAAGCTTAGAAGCTTATTACTTACGGTAGAATCAATCAGCTGGTCGATTTTAGGAAGAGGGAAGCTGTCTTTCGGGCAAGCCCAGTTGAGGTCTGTATAGTCCACACACATACGCCACATCCCATTAGCTTTGGTTACCATGACCACATTGGCAATCCATTCAGGGTAGCGGGATTCCCTAATGAATCTGGCCTTCAAGAGTTTATCCACCTCTTCCTGTACTGCAGCATTCCGCTCGGCGTTAAAGTGTCTCCGCTTTTGTTTGACGAGCTTGAAAGTAGCATCCACAGCCAACCAATGAGCTGTTAGGTTGAGAGGGATACCTGGCATTTCGTCATGACTCCAGGCAAAAATGTCGTTATATTCTTTAAGGAGCTTTACCAAATTCCCTCTGATCTCGCGATCCAGCACACCTCCTATTGTAAGGATTCCCATATCTTAATTGGCTTATTTCATGGACAAAGCACATGATGGGGTTGATTGTGTAAGGGTAGTTTAGGTGATTGATCTTCAAGCTCGAAGGCCCTTCCAAGACCTCAAGGGACAAGCACGCCAAAGGTATAATTTCTAGTGCTTGGTTTTCTTTGAAGAGATTTAGTTAGCACACACACACACTTAGCATACTTGTTCTTGTGTGCATACTCTTCTAATGTCACTTTACACATTAGCACTTTGATTGATATCTTGTTGTGTGTATATGTGCTTAGTAATTTGTTTCCCGATATAATTCGGAAACATCCGCGCTTGCACTAATGAGTGCTTGGTTTTACGTGAAGACCGCCTACGGAGAATGCCCTTGGCTTCTCCTTGGTTTTCACCTCTGTTGGTGATCGGAGGTTATGATCGGTAGCCTGGCCACCGAACGAAACTGCCATTTTGACCTGATTGATTTTTCTCTCGGGTTTGATTCGACGGTTGGATCGACGGTCATGAAACCGCCGAATGAAACCGTCGGATGAAACCGCCGTTGTTCCCTTGGTCTT
Source organism: Acer saccharum (assembly GCA_030490815.1). NCBI lineage: Eukaryota > Viridiplantae > Streptophyta > Magnoliopsida > Sapindales > Sapindaceae > Acer > Acer saccharum. The sequence continues at coordinate 37,079,295 of CM059876.1, forward strand.
CTCGGGTTCAATTTGGCGGTTAAGAACGGCGGCCTGGCCGACGTTTGAAACCGCCGATTGGTGCGTTTCAGGGGCAAACTTGTCTTTTCACATGCCCAATTCTTGATGTCTATAAATATCTTACTTTCTCATTATCTGAACAAGTTCTTTGACTCCTTAGAACCCTAAACTTAAAAGAGAGATTTTTGAGAAAAAATCAAATCAAGAACTCACCTTTAACCACTCAAATCAAATCCTTTTTGCATCAAATTTCATATTGCATCTTCTATGACTATATAGAATGCATCCATGATTGGGTTTGCATCATCACAACTTGCTTGGTAAGATTTTGATTAAGTTCATCTTATATTAGTATTTTTACTATCAAGGTATTCTCTTTTAATTTACTTGTATGTTTTTGATCATATGATAAATACAAGAATAGAGAATTAATTGTGATGAATTGATTGAGTGTTGTTTTGTGTTAGCTAATTAGGTTTTTGATTAATCTTGATTAGCTAAGCTATTTGACATGTCATTTAGCATTTGATATCTAGGATTGATTTAATTGAATATATCATCATCCTAGATAAGCATCTAAGGTTCCCTAGCCTTGTTTGTTATTTGAATATTCATACATATTCACATAGGTTGCATAATCTCTTCATAGAGAATTAAGTCTTGAGGCTAAGATCGCCTAGGCCTCAAGCAATTGGACTAAAGCCACTTTTAAAGGCCTGAGAGGTAGAAGTGGGGGGTTATTGACCGGAGTGTTAGAAGAGGTCTACATAGGTTGTAAACTCCATTTCAATTAATGGATTTTGAAGTTCGAGTGTGATGCACTAAACAGCCCGTGGTTTTTCCCAGTGGTTGGGTTTCCACATATACATCAAGTGTTATTTAAATTCCGCACTATATTACACTTGCTTGTATTTTTGACTAGTAGGGGCATTTTCGTAAAATTGACTTGCATGCGAAAATTGGGTAATAATAGCTAAAATCTATTCACCCCCCCCCCCCCCCCCCTCCTAGATAGTTTTATACACACCGTTAATTTGTTTCACCTATCTTTACTGCTTTAGTTAGATCTTCCTTTCTAATCTGGATTTCTTCTAACTGTTTCGCGGGGTGCCCACCAATCCATCCCCGTTCTTCCTCTTCTGTTTCCTCTATAATCATATCTGGCACTTTTCCTTCTTCTAGGATATAATGATTCGGCTTTGGAATCTTGTGGCCTGATTCACTAGTAACATGGGCGCACTACCTGGCTAATGCGGTAGGGTTAGTGGACACTGCATAAGAGGTGCGAGCTGCTTGCTAATCCCCCCTGACTTCTCCTACCTTGGTTCCAACTGGGAACTTCAATAAGTTATGATAAATGGATAGGACTCCCCTAATTCCCGATAGGAAAGGTCTTCCCAGGATTGCATTGTAGGCGGACGGGGTATCAACCACTATGAATTCCGTCATGATATTCTGCTAAAGGGGGGCTTCTCTAATTATCACCGGTAAAATGTGTGTCCCCACTGGCATTACAGAATCTCCTGTAAAACTATACAAAGGTATGGTACAGCTGTTGTAGCAAGGATTCTTCAGGTTGTGCTTTTCCAATGCTCCTTTGAACAAAATGTCCACATTGCTCCCAGTGTCTATCAGGATGCGGTGAACCCAGCAGTTGGCAATTTGTACCGTGATCACCATTGGGTCATCATGGGGCTGAACTGTGTTGTAAGCATCATCCTCAGTGAAAATGATCTGAGCAGAACGAGGATATTCTTGTGATCCTATAGAGACCCAGAGTACATTGTGACCAGTGGTGAGCCTTGGGATCTTCCTAGCATGGTTCTTCCTTGAATTGTTAGAAGTCCCTGCTAATGTTGGGCCTCCGCTGATAGTGTGAATGACTTGAATTTGCTGCATCAAGTCCTTTCCTTCGTCCTTCCTCATCTCTTCATCTCGCATTTCCCTTTGCACCTCCTTCCCTACCTTAATGCTATCCCGTACCTATTGCAAAAATTCAACCAAGAGTCCTCCTCTTACCAATCCCTCGATCTGATTGCGGAGACTATAGCATCCGGATGTGTTGTGTCCTACATCCTCGTGAAAATCGTAGTATTTATAACAATTTCTTTGATCAGCTGGGACCTTCATTGGACCAAGCTTCCTGCGTAAGCCCTTATCGTGAATGGCCAGGTATATGGTCTCTCAGGATGCATTGAGAGGAGTGTAATGGTTGTACCAATCTTCCTCACTTGCTACCCGGGCTACTTCCCTTAGAGGAGGTGTCGTTGTAGGAGGAGTCCTTCTCACTAGGTATCTTTCCCGGTGTTGGGGAGGAGGTGGCCTGTAAGTCGACCGGTTTGGAGGATGGTTCTGAAACTTCTTTGCAAGTGCCGGCTTTGGAGACTCTTTCTTAGGTCGCTTAGGTTTTCTGGCTTCATCATGTTCAACCTTGACTCGACAAATGCTCCAGTGCCCTGTCGTAGGCCTTCTGGTATGTCTCTGGCAAATGCTTGGCAAATGATCGGAACAATCTGCCAGCCCACAGGTTTCTTCTGAAATTTGCCAGGGTCTCCTTCTTAGCAAACACTCCCATCTGGATCACTTATTTATGGAACTTTTCTACGTAGGATCTCAGCGTTTCACCTCGCTCTTAGGTCACATACTGCAGTAGAATGGGGTCCTTGGGATGAAGTTGGATCCCCTAAAACTGAGCATAAAAATCTGTAGTAAGCTTTGTAAAAGAATCCACACTACTTGGAGGTAATTTTCTAAACCAAGTCTTGGCATAATCGGTCAGAGTGGAAGGGAACATTCTGCACATTGCTGATCGAGTGGCATTCTGGACTTCCATCTGGTGGACAAAGCTTTCCATATGGCTCACAGGATCCTTTGATCCAGAATACTTCTCAGTGGGCATCTTGAATTTAGGGGTTAACTCTACTTCTCTAATCCTCCTAGAGAAGGGTGCATTCATCTCCCCCAAGGGGTTCTTCCAGGTACACTGGTGTTTCCCCTTCCTTAACTCCTCGAGTTCCTTTACCATCTTGGTCATCTAATCCTCAAGGCGTTTGGATCCATCGGGCCTGGATCGGGCTACTAAACCTTTGTTGTCTGAAGTTTTTGACTCCACCGTTGGCTCCTTGCCCTCCTCCTTCCAAGGCCGGGTCCCCCGCTGGTTTCTCCTGGGTCTAGTATTGCCACTTGCATCGGGCTAATGATTCCTCTTCTCTGCTACCGGTCAAGCTGTTGGCTGGATCCTTCTAGGAGGGATGTCGAATGTTGATTTCACTTGTCGAGGTCTAAGATCTCCAGGATAATCCGACATTGGCAGTGGCGACCCGAGTCTATCAAAGACCGGTACACGGGTACTTGGTCCAGCTCCTTCTACTAGTCTAGGTGCTTCAAAGGGTATTCCTTGGGTGATCATCCGGAGACGGATGCTCTCCACATAGGCAGCAGCGTGCTGTTCCATGGTATCTCAGTTTACCTCTGGGACCGTGGGGTCCTGTGGTGCGGAGCCGGTATTAGGTGGCGGAACCGGTGTCAGGATTTGGCTTCTTGCTCCCTTCCTCTTCCCTTGATTTCTTTGGGTGGAAGCCAGGGAATGGGGCCCTGAGGTGGTGGGCTGCCCCTAAAAGGATCGGAGCCTCATCTTCTACTTCTTCTGGGTAGAGCTTGGTAGTTTTGTTAAAGGTAGGGAGTGTTCCCCACAGACGGCACCAAAAGTGTTAACCGAAAATTGTCACTGGGGTGATTTTTTCCAATTAACAATTCAAGGGACCGGGATTACGGTAGATCTCAGACGAAGAGGTATCAGGTTGTTCGATACCTTTAGCTTCCTAGAGATTAAATAAGAATGGATGATGATAGTAAAATAAGAAAAATTTACGTAAACAATGGATTGTATATATAACTCATTTTTATTGAAGGCGAATACATGGTTGAGTTACAATAAAGATTTCTGACAGCTATGGTTATGAGGTAAAAATAAACTTAACGGGCGATGGCGATAGAGCTCTTGTGCATGTCGATCAGTGGAAAAGTATCGAGTAGGGTTATATCCTTTTTTTCTTTTCTCCCTTTTCTATGTGCGATCATATGATGAATTTATAGGTCCTGTTTCTTTCCACGCACTCCTATAACTTCGGTCTAGGGTTTTAGCAATTCACGGGACTTTCCTTGACGATCTATGAATTTGTCGAGGTATTTGATCCCTAAAATCAAGTAATTATCTCTTTGACAGATTGAGTGGGAGTTGACTTCCATTTCAAATAGGACTTTGTGTGGCAGGAATGAATGTAATACTCTGTCTCAAACGATGGCGTTTAATGCTTGTCCTTCTACTCGGTTTGCTATTCGGTGTACCTGCTCTGTTTTAGGCGGGGTTGGGGTACTGGGATTTTTGTATTGATACATGGTCGTTTATTAACCTAGTGCTTATTGCTAGCATTTAGTGGATCGGGATACTCAAGTACCTTGCCTTCTTCTCATTTTCTTGAATTATGTATGAACGTGCCGGGGTACCGGGAGGTAGTTAGGTGCTAGGATCTTGCAATAGTGGAGTCCTTGGAGCCGTGTCTTCTGGGTTTCTTGGTACCTTCTGAGTCTAAGAGACCTTAAACTTGATCATAGTGGGTAGGCGGTTGCACCCGACTATTCTGTATAGCAGCGAGGTATCAGGATACTTCTTCTATGGCATCCTTTTTATCCCGACTTAACTTCTAAGAGCGATGGAAAATTCTTCTTCGACCCCTGCCATTTTTGGCGGTTAACACAATCCATGTCATATTTATGTTCAAACATTGTAAGGTTCATGATTTGTATTGGCTTGATTCCATTGCAAAACGCTCTATATTTGTATTAGTTGTTGCTTAGGCTGTGCTTGGAAGAAAAGAAGCTTCAAAGTTGAAGAGCAACATCTAGTGCAAATATCGTCTTCAAGAGGTGAAAGCGTCAAAGATATACTTAGACTTCTATCCTCTTGCAAGGCGTTAGAGCACACACACACAATTCATACACGTGTGTCCCTGCATCATAGTTCAAACATTTGGTATAACACATTCACACACTTCTTAGTATGCACATGCATTGGTCTCTTATAGACAAACATTGTAGAATTGCATGCTTTGTAACTATCTCTTTTATATGTCATACTCATGTGAATTTGTGTTTATTTGTTTGTGTGTTTTGTATTTTGAACTTGAACATGTTCTTATATGATTCCTTATTGAGTCCCGGTCATTTCGGTTACTCATTCATAAGTTTTCGAGTCCAAATGATGTAGCTATGCTACTTTGCATTCTCATTTGTTGAATTAATTTCATCGTCATTTTTCGAGATGATTTCTCAACCATTTTTCAAAGTTTTGTAGTCGTAGTCATGCGTGAGGGAGTCACGGTTCGTAATCCAAAATCAGATTCAAAATCAAAGTTCGGATGCCCAAGATACGGCTAAAGAACGTGAGGGAGCATGTGAGAGGCAAGCATGGCCAAAGGCCATGCATAGGCCACCCCGTGTGGAGCCCGTGGGACCCACGCCCAGAACACCCCTCTGGTCCCGTGTGGCCCACACGCCCCCCACGGGGATTGGTGACATGGCTGCCTCTGATTGGGTCGTTTTTGGTTCCCTCCTTGAATCATTTAAATATGATTTTCTTTCCCTCCAAACACAACTTGAAGAAAATTTTCCAAGAAAAATTTTGCAGAAATCTTCAATTTTTAGTTTTCTTATTTCAATCATAACTTTTTCATACAAAATCGAAATCGAGTGATCCAAAAGCCAAAAATGTTGGTCTCGTCGAGTGCTACAAACCCCATGCATTTCTAGAGGTAGTTTACTTCGTCATTTTTCCCAGTTGACTGATTTCAGTACGTGGTTCAACTTTGTATGTTCAACTTCTTCTTTTTTTTCATTTCATCTTTGATCATCTCTTTTAATCTTACTATTTAATTGATGAAATATGTTGAGAAAGATGTTAGATCATATGCTAGGGTTTTATGATTGATTGTTTGTTGAGTTTTAGCATTGTGATTTTCATTTGAACATAGTTTGCTAAACTTGACTATTCTTGAAATTGATTCTAGAAATGATATATGTGATGTGCTTCATGACATGTTCTAGGTTTAATTTCATGTTCTAAGAACAAGGTTTTATAGTGTGATATATTGAATATTCTTGACTTGTTCTTATTGATTTTACATGCATTGATTTCTAGGTACTTTTTGTGATTGTGTGTTGAAAGCATATCCTAGTTTATCTCTAAACATGTTCATAGAGTTTGATTGATCATCATACTTTATATTTTTTTTGTGATTTGCATCATTTGCATCACTTAGATCATTGCCATGCATAAGGTTGAAGTCTCTAGCAAAGTGAGTGAAGCTTTGTGGATAGAGCAAAGAAGTCTTGATTAGAGTCGGGAGGACTCAGATAGTCAAGCAAGGAAACTTGTCTAGGGTTGAGAGGATCCGGATAGACAAGCAAGAAATCTTCCTAGAGACGTGACGTCTTGGATAGGAAGTTGTTTTCTAGAGGTGTAGGATACATCTCGGATAGGAAGTAGGCTTGGTAGTTCACTTGCCCGAGGGTAGATTAGGAGGTGATAGGTTGAGCGGATATCTTGTGTTGATAGCTTGTGTGTGTAAATCCTCTTCGTAAAGTGGATTGCTTTGCCAGTGGTTGTGGTATCAACCCATGGATGTTTCCTCTTTGAGGTTTTACCACGTAAAAATCCTTGTGTTAATTTTTGTTTTTACTTTTCTTTATCTTCCATATCTTACATTGATTGCATATCTTGTATATTGATTTACTCTTGCATTAGTTAAATCAATTTACGTGTTAAATCTCTTCAAGTGTGCATTTTCTTTGTAATATTCCGCATCATTTTTAATATTGGAGGAATTTTGAGCCTATACCTATTCACACCCCCCCCCCCCCCCCCCCCCCCCCTCTAGGTATATTTTGCACTACTACTTAAGGGAAATTTCAAACATGCATTTTTGGACTAGGAGATTTACATAGGAAGTATGATTTGAATGACCTATAGTTATCTCCATGACATGATGATTCTTTTATAACATGCTAATGTTACATGAAAAGCATGAAATTCAAATGACATGCTCAAATGAAAAAGCATGAATTGATGATTGCAATATATAAATGTATAACAATGTGTGAAAAGCTTATGAGACTTAAATGAACAAAGGATCTTGTATCCGTTCAAAGGATTTTAAATTCCAAATGTCTCTCTTTCTTTATTAGTTGAAATTGGCTACTATCATACGGGTATCTCACCTGAAAAAATCAAATAGGGTGCAAAAAGTCGCTCATGCCATGTTTCGCTTATAAAGTTAGATATAGTGCTCTTAAATTGAATTCAATGAAATATCTATATCATTGCTTTACTCATGACAATGGTGAAATTGGTTTGAATTCTATTGGAAACCTTTGTTATTTGCTTTGCCAAATACCATTGTATTTTGGACTTGAATGCTACATGTGTTGAATGCAAAGCATATCATTCACACATTTTATCAAAATAAATCTCCTTGTCTCTCTCCAATTAATTGAAGTTGCATAAAGTTGCTTATATGATTATGCAAATATCTTGTATGCTACTATATCTCTTTGCTATAAGTGACCCAATTGGGGAATACTCCTTTACCTCTATCATGACAAAAAGGGGGAGAATAATGTGGTAAGGGGAGTTGCTAATTAAGAGTAGCAAATGTGGATGTTGGGGAGAACACAAATTTAGGGGGAGTAATCCGTTGAGGGGGAGTATTGCATTACACATTCATTGCATAATGTTGCATGTTTTCTTAATTGAAAAATTCTATAATGCAAATGCTTGTTTTTACTTCACATGATCACCTCACATACACTTGCTTTGGAAGTGTAATATTTTTGTTTTGAAGGTTTGATAATTCTACAAGAGATTGAAGACTTGAAGTTTTATTTTCTTATCTCTTTGTAATGTAGAATATCATTACTATCCCGTAGCTTCAATTATGTTGTGAGGATCTATGTGAGTGGTGGTTTTGTCACGAAATAGCCAAAAGAGGAGATTGTAAGGTCTCAGTTTATTGATTGACTTATTTCGTAGACAAACCACATTTGGGGTTTTTGTAAGGGTAGCTCAGGCTCTCAAGACCTCAAGAGAAGAAGCACCAAAGGTAAATTTCTATGTGCTTACTTGCTTTGAAGAGATATAGTTGCACACACTAACAACTCATGCATATTTCTTATTCTTATATGTTGTGTATTTTATTTGTGTGTGTTGACGGTGATTTTTCGTGGTCACCTAATCAATGATTCGATTTCGATTTCGATTTATTTCAGTTTATGAATGGGAATGGTTGAAGATATTAAGGATGAAAAGAATAACAAACAAAGATACGTGGTAAAACTCCGATGACCGGAGAAACATCCACGGGTTGTTGCCTTAGCAACGAAGCAAAATCCACTATGAAAAGCTATTACAAAATATTGCACTCAGGTCTCTCTTGCTAGTTCTTGCGTACCCCTTATTTTGGGTGTTATAGGGGTATTTATACATAATGTTACTAGGGTTTGTGGGTGCCGCTAGGGTTTGGTGTTGTGGTGCCCAAGTCTTGGGCGATTCCCCAATCCTAGACGGATTCTATTTCCTTCTTGAGTGCAACATATATCCTGATTCGTTGAGTCCGAGTTTGGGACTGATTCCTTCTCCTTTATTTGTGGGAAACCTATTTGTTTCCTTGTTGAATTCTGGGCAGCCACACCGTTGCTTATTGTGGGGATGCTGGTTGTTGATTCTGCCCACGCGTTTGGAATGCTAATGCTGGTGACTATCTTTTTTATTGAATCCCGAGTATGCTCGAGCAGGCTTTGTTTTCCGAGCCGGTTCTCTTCATTTGTAATCGGGTTGCTTTAATCTTTCCCGAGTACGTTACTTCGGGGGGGTTTTTGCCCGTTCGAGTTGACTTCTCTTGACTCCTACTTACGTGGCTTTTTATGGTAATGACATGTCCTTTACGCCGATTTTTACCTATAACAATACCCCCTTAAATATTTGAGCCGACTATCCCAAGTCAGGTCTTCTCGGGGCAAATATTTAACTTCGTATACTTCCCTTTGTTATGACTTGTCTTTGTTCGTCGTTTTCTGCATTAATGTATCCTCGTTTGATTCGAAGCATTAAATGACGTGTCTTAATTACATCTGCACGCATTCGATTTGCCACTCATTTCAAAAATCTCTTGATGGTGACACTTTCGTTCTTTGACGGCTCAAGGCGCTCTCTGGTTGCCACCTGTCTCCTTCTGTTTGGCTATGGTACGACTCATTTATTAGACATAACCTCTCTACTGTTAGGATTATGCTCAATAGCAAGAGTGTAATATTGTAATTAACAATCTTTTTCATATTAATAAAGTGATTTCTGGTTTAACAAATCGTATAACATTTATAGTTTAATATTATAATTGTCAAAGTAAATAATCATAAGGTCTAAAGACTATGAGAAAAGAAGAATTGTTCGTACATCTGGATATGTATGTGGTAGACACAATTCTTTAGTTAGTCTTGAATAATGTTCACAACTTAAGTTAAAGGTTGGGCACCTTTATCTTATTAAAGTTGTAGAATTCTTTTACTAGCATTTGAGTGGGATCAAATGAGATATGATGAGTCTAAAATCATCGGAGTGTCTTCGAGTAAAAGAATCTAGTGCACTGGGTGCATTGAACTGGATCACAATGAAAAGCTTTATCTAGAACCGTCAGTAGATAATAGTCTTTTCATTATCAGGACAATCGGAGAGTCTATCTTAATCTTGAGATAAATGATGGACTTATGGTTGCAAGTGATATCATTTGAGTTATCAATGAGTACGATTATATCGCATAGTCTATCCTCGATAGTTTGGTGATATTCATTTGTTAATCGATAGAGGACTTCATTTATAGATATGGACATCGTGGCTCCATTTATTAAATGAGAGTATAATATCATCATATGGATGTTTTGAGGTAATTGGATATTAAATCTCAACGTTGAGTTTTTGATAGTGTCTATTGAAAACATGGCTTCTAGACAAGTCAAAATATCCAAGTTCAAAACGTGGTCATATGAGTAAATATGGTAACTTGGAGAGTTATAGGCGGTCTATGAACTCTTGGCGATTACTGATATTAATCACGAGGATACACTATCTCCAATATGATTGTCTAGGGTATGAATGAGGAACATCTTCCTTTTCTGTCTTTATTTAAGAGTTCAATTTTAGCTCTTCAGTGGAATGAGTTAAAATTAATGGATCGGACCTAGGTGAATCATTTATTGATTGTGATTAGGTTATGTCTATTGAAGCTTAAATTTAGATAGCCCGCCAAGATCCCCAATCCATACGGACTTGCATGGATCACTTGATATATTCTACCGGACCAATTTATGGGTCCATTTAGAATTGCATTTAATATATTAAGAATATAATTTGCACATTATTTATGTAATGGGCTGCTCAATTATATTAATATATTAATGAAAGACATGTGGGCTTGTTTCTTTTAGTAAGAATGGGTCTGGCTCACATGTGGGCTTTTTACTTAAAGTCCAATGGATTAAATGAAATAAGAAAATAATATTAGGCCCATTTTTAGATAAGTGGGGAGGCAAGGTTAATATATTAACCTATATATTATTTTGTTTTCATTGTTTAATTAAATAAGAATTAATTAATTTATTAATTAATTGTTTAATTAAGAAACAAATCTTTTTCTGAACAGGAAATATATTTCCTAGAGTTATACTATTGTTAGTAGTATACTAAAAGTAAAAGACTTATTTGGTAAGAAAATAAATGTTTAATTTTATTTATTTAATCAAATAAGAAGTCTTTTAATTTAGTCAATTGAAAGAATAAAATATCTATGAGTTGGATTAGGGTTTGAAGTCTATTCTTTTATGGAAATTAGGGTGCAACACAAACCCCTTTTCAGGAGTGTGATTTGCGGCAACCCTAGTGTAAAAAGAGAGCAAGATTTCGGCAACCCTAATAGACAAAGAGAGGAAAATTTCGGCGACCTATATATTCACACATATAGAATTCAGCCACCCTATGCATTGTGCTTGAGAGACAATTTTCTTCTTCTTAATTCATAGAGAGCATTATTTTTATTCTACTAAAACATAAAAGAGTGAATAGATTATTCTTTGATGGTACACTATTTGCTTGTTCATCAATAAGCTTGTGTGTACAACATCGATTTAGTTTCACGCGAGTTTCGATCGTTAGATTGAGAACTCAAAAATGACCGGAATAATCTTAGTATTCTTTTGATTGTTTTTGTGACTAACAAAGAAAAAGAAAAGTTTGTTTGTCCATTCACAGGTTTGCAATTCAAAGAAAAGGGAGACCACACTCCTAGGTGATTCACGTTCATGCTAGGATTGAAGATCTTGCGGATTACCATTGACGTAAGTCAATCGGATCACGCGACAAAAGGTATTCTTCTTTTGTTAGATAATATATATGTTTAATTGATTAAAGGGTTTAAGGTTCATAACAAGGAAAAATTTTAAAAGTTACTATATCTATTTTTAGTCTCGCTTCCGCTGCGTGTACTACGGTATTTTTCCCTACATCTACCTGCCTGTGCGCAGCTCACGTCCCTTTGTTTTCCCGCTTCTCCGCGTTTCTCCTAGTGTTTTGGTCTTTTTTGAAATCAATATCTTGCATATATATATTGGCTTGCACTTATTTTCACATCTCTATTTCTTTCTCCACCATCTTCGTGTTTCTGAGAGAGAGAGGGTCACTTGCATCCGTTATTTTTCTGGGTATTTTCGTTCTGTTCTTCGACTCGTCTCCAACTCATCTTCTTAGTCTTACTTTGCCGAGATAATCAGCTTCAACCCCCAGACCTTTTCTTGAAGACGCTTCCTCTGTAGTCCGCGTAACTTCAGTTTTCTGATATATCAAGGTTAGTTCTCATGGATTTTGCAGCTAGGTACCGTCTTTTTACTGTTGGTATGATTGCTATTGAACGAAATGATGCTCTCACTGCATCAGTTGCCACAGGTTACTAGAGGAGCCTTTCTTCGATCAACCGCGTTTCATTAACGCCGACGTTTCTGGAATTTACCGTGACAACCCTGCTACTTTCGGAGTTCCTCCTACTCCCGAAGTTCATTCTATTTTTTCTGGTTCTGTAACCCCCGAGTCTTACCATCCCGAGGAGTCTTATCATCCCGAGGAATCTTATCACCCCGAGGTTCAGTCGGATTCATCTACCTCTAGCCCTAGTTCTATTCGACCGTGGTGGAGGCAAATGGGGAAGCATGGTAGTAAACGCAGGGTGTACAAGGACTCCCGTTCGCGAGATAGTCGTATCGGGACTCAGAGATTGAATGAGAGCGACGTGGAGGATGAGGAGCATCGGGCAGCTAGCCTCGTTTTTTCCCCGGATCAATCATGCGCTTACGATGTTGAGCCGAACGTGGTTGGTCCCACCGAAGTCAGCAAATACATAGGTCGATTTGACCTAGATACCGACTGCGTTCAGTTGAGCCCGATTGACGGTCGCGCGGCATGGAATCCCCCGCTGGGCATGGTGGCTATTTATGGGGCAATGCTTTCTTGAGGCGTGACCCTTCCACTCCAGCCTTTCATTACTTGGTTTCTTGCAGAAGCCCAACTCGCCCCTACTCAGTTGACCCCGAATAGTTACAGGATCTTAATGTGCATGTGGCACATGTGGCACCGAATGAAGAGGCCACCTCCTACTCCTCGCGAGATCAGGCACTTCTATTCATTGAGGCCGCTGGGCAAGTCGGGAATTTATTTTCTTTACTCGACTAAGCCTAAACATTGGATTCCTAAGGATGTGGAGGTCCGCGGCCAAGTTGAGTCGACTACTGATGAGAAGATGAAGGGTTTTGTCTAGGGCTTCCCTTCTTCTAACAAATTTTAAAAGAACAGCTGGTTCTTCGTTGGCAGTCATTGGGCCCAATCGGTTTCTTTTGACCTTGATGAGGCTCGAGTGACGTACAAGGTCCCTCGATATTTTTGCTCACCTGAGCACTGGAACCGAGCGACTCCGACTTATACCGATAGCGAGCTTGTGGCTCTGGCCCGAGCTGCGGTGCGGCCTTTGGAAAAAAGAGGCAAGCCGTACCTCTACAGCGAGAGCAAGATGATAAAAGCTCGCCTTTTCCCTCAGATATCTGCCCATCGGCGACGCCGTGAGTTTTCCTTGTTTCATTTCCACGTTATTTTTTGCCTAACTTTCTTTTTGTTTGGTCGGCTCAATAATCACGAGTTCCTTCTTTTCCAGTGTACGATGTAGATATCGTTTGTGACGTTCAGGCACGCCGGATGAAATCTATGGTTGAAGCCAGTCGGAAAGAGGCTTTGCGCCAAGAAGAGGTTGGGATTGCGCCTCTAGAAGGTGATTCTGATGAGAGTTCTTCAGAAGACACCCCGGAGGAGGAACATGATGAGGGTGTTCCCGAATACACACCTCAGAAGACTCGCGGTGCTGGTGAGGAGGTTGGGGAGTCTTATAATGTGCCGCGGGATGCTGAGCCAGTTAGGGAGCCTCTTGGTGTAGTGGCTGATCGGTCATTTATTGTATATGTTTTTTATCCCCTTTTCCTCCAATCAATTGCTTGTTTCTCGTGCCTTTTTGAGGTTTAATGTGTGTTTGTGAGCATTTTCAGGAGTTTGGATCCAGATGAATAAATCGAAGAATATCAAGCAAATAGTGCTATTTTGAAGACTTCAGGGGCTTTCGTGCAATTATCCAATAGTGCAGCTAAAAGAGCTCCCAATTGTTCAGCAGCGGTGCAACAGCGCTCCAAGATCAGTAGGAACCGCTGCCGCTGCCGCAGCGGTTCTCCGTCTCTCGTCAAGACCGCTGCCGTGCCGCTGCCACTCTGGAAGCGGTCACGACAGCGGTTGTGCGATAAAATGCCATTCGAGGGTTGCTTTTCGTAGTCAGATTTAGCAGTGCCTATAAATAGGTTATGATATCTTTTAGGGCACGCTCTCGCTCATTCGCTCTAACTGCTCTCTGGCTTTTAACTGGTTCAACAACTCTCCCATTCAGACATTCCACACTTTTTGCTCATCACATAAATTCATCATCCACCTTTACTCATAGAAGATTCGAAGACGAAGGAGTTCATCGAGGAGCTGAAGAATTTGTTGAAGCTTTCAATGGGTTTTATCTTTTCTCCCTCTTGTTTCTTTGTTTCTAATATGTGTAACTAAACTCCATACTAGGGAATCAATGTGAACCTCTATGAATACTTTTTGTTAGAATTGACTAAATTTCCATTAATTCAGGTTGTGATTCATTCAATTCATCCTATAATTTAATTCTTTATTCTTGTTGATGCATAGTTTTATGCTAGGTAGGAATTTAGGGTTTTTGATTGTGATTTATATCTCAAGTTTTTGAGTTAAATTAAATTATAATTGAGTGCTAATATTTAATTGAATGAATAAAATTAGCAACCCCAAGTTTTTGGGACGCAATTTTGGTTCACTTGTTCTTGTGCTTAATGGGTTTTTGGTTTTGATTCATATCTCAAGTTTTTGAGTTAAATTGAATTGCAATTGAGAACACTTGATTCATTCCAGGATCATACGGTAATAATCATAAATAAAATAAGAACGAACCCTTAACTTGAGTTACATCTTTTATCAAAAGTCAATTCGAAGCATTGAGTAGACATAGTTGGGGAGCATTGATGACCTAGTCCTCTTACCTCTTGATCACATTCACATATTCTTTTTAATTGTTTTCTTAGTTTAATTTAGTTAATCGATACTCAATCAATCAATCAATCAATCAAACAATCTCTCTTGGATACTGTTAATTGCTTAACTTGAATTAGAACTAGTTTAATTGGTAAATCACTTTTCCTCGTGGGAACGATCCCTACTTGTCGCTGTACTTATCTCACAATTCGTGCACTTGTGAGTTAGGTTTTTATAACACGATTTTACACATCAGTGGCCCCCGAAGTTTCGGTCCCTCCCGAATCAGTCCCTGTTCCATCTCCCATGGGTGGTGATGCTAAATTGAGGCATCCTGATCCCGATTCTAAAGATCTTGCTGCTAATTTGAACACTCGCGAGAGGCAGCCTGGGAATGAGCGGGACCACTCGCCTAATAATCAGAGCAATCTGAGGGGTCCTGCTTTTGATGAAGCGGCTGCCGCGTCTCAAAGCTTCGACGGGGCCGGGGGGCCCTCTGGCACTGCACCAACTTCTGTCCCCGAATCACCTGGTGTTGGGGTTGATGTTGAGGTGGAAGACCCTGCTTCCAGCCTTGACACTCGCGGGACGCAATCCGGGAAAAGGAAGGCTTCTTTTTCTCCTAGGCGTCCTGCTCCCAAGATTCCTAGGGTGGTTGCCTATGTTGACTCGTCTTCGGGCGATAAGGAGACTGGCGTTAGGGCTGAAGATAGGCTTTTTCCTTCGCCTCCTAGAAATCATGCTGAGACTCGGGCTGGAGGCTTTGACGGCTCATTCCCCCAAGCTCAAACATCTGCTGTCATGCCCGATGCTGGTGTTGGTGCTGGTGCTAGTGCTGGTGGCCCAGGTTTACCGAGTCAACCTGGTGATCCTACCCCCCGGTCTATGTTGAAAGCCATGTCCTCGGGCCATGCTTATATTGGGGAGGATCATTGGAGTCGCCTTAGGGTTGGCATTCCGTCTGACCGACTCAAGGTTGGAGTCGCCTCAGGGGCCGAATGTCGTTTGCTATTCTCTGGCATGTTTCGCAACTCTCCGCGAATCGCTGAGCCTCTACGAACAAGGTCGGCCAGTAGAATCCTTGTCTAAGTACCTTGTGTGCTAGGCTCTTACCTCCAGTATGGTTCCCACATACTCCACTGTGAACATCTTTTAGGATTTTTCTGGTTTCTTCACCGGCAACACACCTTTGTAGTACTTTTGAGAACCTTCTCCTGTATAATTCTCCCCTTAGAATTGTGTACCGGGTTAACCTGTATTTAATGCGTTTAGCTTCCACAGCATCTTCCGGTAATACGTTTTCCTCCAAGTACTTTCTGAGCTGGGTTGTCCAATCACCTGGGCTTGGTCGGATCTCTGTTATCATGACTTCCTTGGGTTCTGCTGTACTCAGTTTAGTCAGGTGCGCCACCAGTATTGCTTTGGACCTGATGCTCATGGTGGCTGAAGCTAATTTTGACAAGGCATCCGCTTTTTCGTTCTCTTCCCGAGGAATCTGATGGATTTTGTACATTTTAAACTTTCTGAGCAACCTCTTTGTGATGTCCAAGTAAGCTATCATGTGTTCTTCCCTTGCCTGGTATTCGTCCAGTACCTGGTTAACCACAACTTGTGAATCGCTATAAATTTCCAACTCATCTGCTCCCAATGCTATACAGACCCTCAAGTCGGCCAACAAAGCTTCATACTTTGCTTGATTGTTGGTTGCTTTGAAATTGAACCTCGTGGCACACTCCACAGCGTCTCCTTCCGGGGTTGTTATGAATATTCCCGCCCCACTGTCATATGTGTTTGATGACCCGTCTACGTGCAACTTCCATTGAAATTCACTCGCCTGTTCATCTTCCATTATCCTCCTTACCTCGACATCCGGCTCGGTGAATTCTGCTATAAAATCTGACATTGCTTGCCCTTTGATTGTTGCTTTTGGCGTGTACCTGATGTCGAATTCGCTGAGTTCCACCGCCCACTTGGTCAATCTTCCTGACAACTCCGGCTTTTGGAGGATGAGTTTCAATGGGCAATCCGTGTATACCTCTATTGTATGCGCTTGAAAATATGGCCTCAACTTCCTAGCTGCTGTGATCAGGGCCAGCGCTATTTTTTCAGCTGGCGAATACTTGGTTTCGGCCGGTAGCAACGCCTTGCTTGTGTAATACACTGACCTTTGTACTCCCTCCTCTAACCGAATCAATACCGAACTTGTCACCACTTCTGTAACCGAGAGATATAGGTACAGCGTCTCCCCGGCTACCGGTTTTGAAAGAATGGGTACTCTTCTTAAATACTCTTTCAACTTCTGAAAAGTTGTTTCACATTCTTTACTCCATTCGAGGCCTTTTCCCTTTTTTATTGCTCTGAAGAATGGGGCACACTTGTCTGTTGATTTGGCTATTAACCGGTTGAGTGATGCAAGACATCCCGTCAGCCTCTGCACATCCTTCAATGTCTTTGGTGAAGCCATTTCTTCTAATGCTTTAATCTTCTCGGGATTTACCACAATTCCTCTTTGGTGCACTTGAAACCCTAAAAACCTCCCTGACGGTACTCCGAACACACATTTACTTGGGTTGAGTTTCATCTTGTACCTTCTCAGGACATCAAAGGTTTCCTTCAAATCTTCTGAATGTCTTTCCGCCGTGGTGCTTTTGGTCAACATGTCGTCCATATAGACCTCCATGTTTCTCCCAATCTGCCGGTGAATATCCTGTTCACCAACCTCTGGTACGTCACCCCAGCATTCTTTAATCCGAATGGCATCACCTTGTAGCAATACAATCCCTGATCCGTGGTAAAAGCTGTTTTTTCTTCATCTGCCTTGTTCATCCGAATCTGATTGTATCCCGAGTAAGCATCCATGAAACTCAGCAGTTCATGTCCTGCTGTCGCATCTACCAACTGGTCGATCCTTGGCAGTGGGAAGCTGTCTTTCGGACAAGCTTTGTTTAAATCTGTGAAATCCACACACATCCTCCATTGATTGTTCCTTTTCTTGACCAATACCACATTGGCCACCCACTCCGGGTATTTGACTTCCCTTATTGACCCTACAGAAAGCAACTTCTCCACCTCTTTCTTGATTGCAATGCTTCTCTCTGGATTGAACAATCTTCTCTTTTGTACCACTGGGCGGAACCCCAAGTCGATGGAGAGATAATGAGATATCACCTTTGTGTCTATCCCGGGCATATCTTTATGACTTCAAGCAAAAACATCCCGGTATTCCTTCTGCAATGTGATGAGTTTGGCTTTGATGTCCCCACATAGGCTTGCTCCTATCTTCACTGTCTTACCCGGCTCATCCAAGTCTAATATCACTTCTTCGATCGGCTCATCTTTTTTGTTTTCAGGCTCTTCTCTAGGGTCTAGTTCAAATTTCTTTAGTGCTTCTGCTTGCTCCTCAGGTTCATTGGTTTGCTCAGCTGATATGGTGTATAATTGATGTACTTCCCTATCCTTGTAAACTAGCAGATTCGCCCTTTGTGCCATCTCTTGTGATCCCTTGACCACGCCTACCCCATACTCAGTCGGGAATTTCATCATGAGGACATACGTGGCCGTTACTGCCTTTGCTTTATTCAAGAATGGTCTGCCAAGCAAGGCATTATATGGCCAATTCTCTGTATCTACTACCACAAAATCGAGTAACACTGTCTTCTGACAAGGGGTCTTCCCGATCTTCACTGGTAATTTTACTGTGCCAAGTGACCTTACCTCTGCCCTGCCAAACCATCTGAGTGGGGTATGAAAGGCCTGTAAGTCTTTTCTATCTAGTCTTAACTGATCATATACCTCTGCACTTAAGATATCCGCTGAGCTTCCATTATCAATCAAGATCCGATGAACCTCCCTGTGCCCAATTCGAGCACTGATGACCAATGCATCATTTGGTTTTACATCTATCCTGTGAGAATCAGCCTCTGTGAAGATGATTAGATCCCAGCTTTCCTTGATCCTTTTCGGATCGGGTTCAATGGAGTTGATGTCGAGGTCTCTTCGGGCTTCCATGGCTTCCCGAATTTCCTAGGTTCTCTCCCTGTTACTTTTGCCTGTTCCTGGTCCACGAAAGAGGGTGTTGATTGCTCCTTCATCTCCAGCTCTCTTGGGACTCAGCTTCCTTTCTCGTCCACCCTGTCAGCTATCTTTCTGTCCATTTGCCTTCTCAACTTTTTTCAGGACGATGTCCTTTAAGTGCCCTTCTCGGATAAGGGTCTCGATGTGATCCCTTAGCTGGAAGCACTTGGATGTTTTGTGTCCGTTCTCTTTATGGAATCTACAGTATTTGGTGGTGTCCTTCCGAGCATAAGTTGACTGCTTAGGTGGCTCTTTAGACATATTCTTTTCTTCCAAGATAGCTAATACCTCCTCCTGGTCTTTCTTCAACGGGGTGTAATTCGTACATCTACCCTGAAATTTTTGGCGCGGTTGATCGGTTTTTGGATCATAAGCCCGGCGGCCATCCCGTCCATCTCGTGCTTTATTCTATAGCTTGTCACCTTTGTCTGGTGCTCTAGCTTGGTCTTTTGTTTTGGCTCCCTCTGGATGACCTCCATGCACAAAGTAACCTCCCGTCGCAATTTCTTCCTCCTCGGCTAAGGCATAACCCCCAGTCATGTCCATCATGTCCATCATGTCCGCATAACTGGTTAAGCGAGCTCTTCTTAAATCGAAGGATAACTGGCCGTTCTGAAGGTTGTTGATGAAGGCTGCAATTATGGCTTTATCGTTCGCACTCCCTATTTCCGACACTTCCTGACCGAACCCTCCCAAGTATTTTTTCAACGACTCGTCTTTTCCTTATTTGAGCTGGGACAAGTGAGCCACTGATTTCTTCCTGTGTACATTCCCGAGGAACTGCCTTGAGAAGGCTTTGCTTAGTTCGCTGAAGCTGCTTATGCTCGCTGCTGGTAATCTACCGAACCATCGAGAACCCAGATCCCCCAGAGTTTGTGGAAAGTTCAAACATAGCAGTGCGTCATTGTGGACGTATTACGCCATAGCGCTCCTATACCTCCGGACGTGTTCTTTTGGATCGGTATCTTTCTTGAACAGCTCTACGGGTGGCATCATGAATCTCTCTGGGAAAGGCATCCTCAAGACTCCATTGGTGAAAAGGTTTCCGGATTCGTCGTCTGACAACTCATTACGCCCATACCGCCTTACTAAAGCAACCATTTGTCGACGATTATTCTGAACCTCCCGAGTCAAACTCTGTATGAGTATGTCCCTGTCTTCTTCCGGTTCCCCCATCGCATTGAAATTCTGACTTATGGTCAGCTTTTGGCCCCTTTCCTCCGGATTCACTTCTCTGTGTTCTCGGTTTAGGCCATGCAGCCGAACCGTGCCCCTTTGGCGCTTGCGATGATGATTCTGATCACTTTCCTCCAAGGACGATAACCGATCTCTCCGGTGAGTACGCCTCCTGGGACGGTCTCGACCCTTGGCCATCCGATCCTGGTCATGCCCCATGTTAGAGTCATTCTCCTCTCTATGCTCCCTACTACCTCTAGCTAGCCTTTCGGACACAATTTCTGGCCTTCCTGTAGGATCTCATCTTGCTTTTAGGGGTGCGTCAGGCGTTGGTATCACCACCGTGGAACGCAATCTTGTTGCTTGCTGATTTGGGGCGGACGGATTGTGAGGCGACATCAGACCCTCCGTAATGGAAAGGTCAATCCCTTGCCTTGCTACGTCTGATATAAGTTGCTGCAGAGAAACACGAAATCGTTGCACAATGTCTTCATTAGTTGTAGGGAAACGTTGGATACCAGCCAGGGCAGTTGATTGGTCTGCCGTTGTTGCGGTTGCATCCGTAGTATTGAGGGTGGTGTCATCCTCCAGCTCGTTATTTGGCAGACCTTGACTGTATCTAGAATCGCTACCATCTCCTTCATCAGCCATTGTTTCACAAGTCTTCTGATCCCCCTCCTTCTAGCGCCAATTGTTGACGGTGATTTTTCGCGGTCACCTAATCAACGATTCGATTTCGATTTATTTCAGTTTATGAATGGGAATGGTTGAAGATATTAAGGATGAAAAGAATAACAAACAAAGATACGTGGTAAAACTCCGATGACCGGAGAAACTTCCATGAGTTGTTGCCTTAGCAACGAAGCAAAATCCACTATGAAAAGCTATTACAAAATATTGTACTCAGGTCTCTCTTGCTAGTTCTTGCGTAACCCTTATTTTGGGTGTTACAGGGGTATTTATACATAATGTTACTAGGGTTTGTGGGTGCCACTAGGGTTTGGTGTTGTGGTGCCCAAGTCTTGGGCGATTCCCCAATCCTAGATGAATTTTATTTCCTTCTTGAGTGCAACATATTTCCTGATTCGTTGAGTCCGAGTTTGGGACTGATTCCTTCTCCTTTATTTGCGGGAAACCTATTTGTTTCCTTGTTGAATTCTGGGCAGCCACACCGTTACTTATTGTGGGGATGCTGGTTGTTGATTCTGCCCACGCGTTGGAATGTGAATGCTGGTGACTATCTTTTTTATTGAATCCCGAGTATGCCCGAGCAAGCTTTGTTTCCCGAGCCGGTTCTCTTCATTTGTAATCGGGTTGCTTTAATCTTTCCCGAGTACGTTACTTCGGGGGGGTTTCTGCCCTTTCGAGTTGACTTCTCTTGACTCCTGCTTATGTGGCTTTTTATGGTAATGACGTGTCCTTTACGTCGATTTTTACCTATAACAGTGTGCATTCATGTTTTCAATAACTCTTCTTGCTTGATTAAATTGATTGCATCTAGTTTAATGACAATGCCATGACATGTTAGGCATTAGGATGCATTCACTTCCCACACTTGCACTTCTTTGTTATATTTTTATATGTGGATTTGTCTATAGATTCGAGTGATTCGGAGACTTGTCTATATGTTTCGGATGATTTCCGAGACATTTGGGACATTCCGTGTTTTTAACGGAAACCAAAATTCAATTTCAAACTTAAAGTGGAAAGTTATATAATTTTCCACACTTATGATTGAGTCCGGGTCTATATTCTGAAGACGGAATTGAATTTCGAGTTCCGAGGTCAAAACTGGACTGAAGTCACTTGAAACAGAAATTGGCTTGGTGTTGCATGAAAGCCACACCAAGAGGGGCTTGGCGTGTGAGGGGCATGCAGCTCACGCCAAACATGTCTCTCGGACCGCGTTGGCCACACACCACACTCACGCCAAAGCTATCTATCGGCCCACGTTGACTACATGCCACACTCACGCCAACACACACAATTTTGCTTTGATTTTTGTTTTTTAAAAGGCATTTAATTGAGTGTTGTTTGATTAAATGTGAGCTCATGTTTGTTGTGATTGCATGTTGACTAAGTGGATTTACTTTGACAAATCATTTGACCTCTTGATTTTCTCTCATCTGAGCTCACCTTACTGGATTACTTTTAGTTGTTTTCTTTCTCAAATGTTTCAAATGGTGCAGCTTTCTTTATTTTTTTAAGTCTTAAATGGTGCATTTTCATATGTGACCTAATATATATATATATATATATATATATCTATTATCTTCTCGTCACTTTGAAGACATTGAGCAAAAATATTATACACTTTAAAGAAAGAAAAAAATTTCTTCAAGAGAGAAACCCCCCAAAAACTTTTCTTTAACTCTCAAAACTCATTTTCATATGCATCAAAATATCACCTAAGCATTTTCTAGCATAGTTAGGATGCTTACTTGCATGGGTCTTGGTCAAAACACTTCCCTTGGTATGTTCTTCACTATTATCATTTATAATTAGTGTTTTATTTATCAATGCATCTCTTTTATTATTTGCATGTTCTTAGTTTAACATCTAATATTCAAAATAGAGATTGTTGTGTTGACATGATTGAGTGTTGTATTGTGATAGCTATCTAGGTTTATTTAATCTATGTTTAGCTAAGCTTTATGACATGTCCTTTAGCTATTGATATCTATGATTATTTTAATTGCAATATTGTCATCCTAAAGAAGCATATAGGGTTTCCTAGCTCTACTTTTGAGTATTTCATATATTCACATAGGATTTATTATCTCTTCATTGAGAATTGAGACTTGTGTTGCTTCCGGGATTAGGTTGCATAACTCACAAGCAATTGGACTAGGTTCACTTATACCGGGATTAGGTAGGTGTGTGATTATATATCGGGATTAGGTTGTAATCGTTTATACACACTTAGTGGATTCGAGGTTCGAGTGTGGCACACTTACTAATTACACTTGCTATTTTTTATTGACTAGTTAGGGGTATTTTCGTAATCTTGACCATACACGAAAATTGGGTAAAATCGAATAAAATCTACTCCCGCCACCCCCCCCCCCCCCCCCCCCCTAGATTAATATAGAACACACCTATATTTGTTTCACCAAACATAAAGTATTACACCAATAGTACTCTAGACACCTGGAGATGTCAAACTAGTTGGATACTAATGGGTCTTTATACGAAAACGTAATAAGAAAAATGAGATCGTGAGATATGAGGTACGACTTGTAATACAAGGTTTCTTACAGAAACTTGGTATTCATTATTGATGAATACGATTACGTTCCAAATTTTTGATAAAATTGGCTGCCTTTGAAAGGCTTGAAATGCATCTTCAAACGTAGTGATAATTTATCTATATGATTCACTCAATGCAGATATTTATAATCCCAGAAGGATTTAAAATGCTAGAAGCATGTAAATCAAGATCTCGTAATCTGTATTTGATGAACATATAAAAATCCTTATATGGATTAAAAACAATCTGGATGGATGTGGTATAACTGTCTCAGTAAATATCTGATAAAATAAGGGTATAATAATTATATTATATACCCAAGTGTCTTCGCAAAGAAATCAGAATCCGAATTTACTATATTCACAACATATGTTGATGATATGAATTTAATTGAAGCTCTTGGAGAGCTCTTGAAAACTCTTGAAATTTTGGTAAATGAGTTTAAAAATGAAAGACATGGGAAAAGAAATATTGTCTCGACCTGAAGGTCGAGCATAGATCAAATGGAATGTTTGTCCATCAATCAGAATATGTCAAAAAGATTCTGAAAAGATTCCATATGAATATTACTCTTTAAAGCAAGTCTTTACTTATACTCCCTCTAATCATTTATGATGTTATTTCATTTTATGAAATAAACATCTATATGCCCCAATTTAGCAATCTAGAAGATTGCTTTAAAAGAACTTTTATCAGGGGGAGTGTCCCATCAGGTGGGGGCATATCAAATGAAGTATATTTATTATATTGGGGCATATGTGCATTGTACTCTTTTTCCTTCCAATCAGGTTTTTGTCCCATTGGGTTTTCTTGATAAGGTTTTAATGAGACAATTCTTTAAGCACAACCAAAAATCTTTTGATTCATGAAGATCATCATAAATATTACATTAATCCAATTGATCATCATATATATATAGTCTTGATAAAAAGGATCATTGTAAATATTACTTTGATCTTGCTAATCATTGTATATATGTTACCTTGATCCATAAAATCATCATAAATATTACTTTGATCCAACATATTAATGAATATATTTGCTCAGGTTTTTATCCCACTGGGTTTTCCCTAGCAAAGTATAAATGTGTGAAATGTCTTAAAGAAAGCATTAACTATTGACATATTTGCATTGTCCTCTTTTTCCTTTCGATCAAGTTTTGTCCCACTGGGTTTTCCTGACAAGGTTTTAACGAGACAATCAGGGGGAGCAAAGTTCAGAACGGACAAATGTGCACTATACTCTTTTTCCCTTCGTTCAGGTTTTATCCCACTGGGTTTTCCTGACAAGGTTTTTAATGAGATAGTTTTTAATGTCCAACCCCATTAAATCAAGGAGACAATTGTATACTTTTTACCTAGGTTTTATCCCATTGGGTTTCCTCTAGAAAATTAATACATGTTGTATAAATCTAAGGGGAGTGTCATAATATATTTGGCTTTTACCACATGTGTTATACACACATATATCACACAAATATCTCCAAATATCTTCCCCTATATCACCACCACCTCTCTCCACTTGCATCACTTTGCCTTATCCACTTTGTAACTTCATCACTAAGCAACTGATTGCCTATATCTATGGCTTCTATTGTAATTGTTGGTGGTTCAGCTAATGCTCCCAATATCAATAAATTAGATTATAATTCTCTCAACTCTCTCATCTCTGTTATGTGATATCTCTCGCCTCTCTCTCTTTATTTATTTCATCTGTTCTTCATATGTTCTTTATTTGTTCTTCTTTATTTTATAACACTCTTTAATTAAAATTTCATGATTATTAACTTTGGAGTTACTCCACTAAAAACCCGAGGTTGCATTCTCGTAACTATAGATGTTTTACAAAAACCAAAATGTCAATGTCCATCGATATAACTATTACATATGGTATGATCCTCCACAAGTAGTTCATAATTAGAGCTAGGCCATAAAGTCCGTTATACCTCTTTAATTATATCTTTTCCCTTAAGTACCATTAATTCTGTAATGGACAATTATATCCTTCCTTCCTTTACGAAAGAAGAAGAGCGTTCTTAATCATTCAAGTCTCGAATCAACCCTTAAGCGAACTACTCATCTACTTCTTGCAAGAAGGAGTGGATTCCTCTATTGTGTGCATACTTTCCCAACCACAAGCCAAACCGTGATTCCAAGATACGGAGTTATTGATATAGAATGCTACTCCGATCTCACTCATAGTATGTCAAGAAACACGATCTAACATGAAGGAGTATATAAGACACTCAAGATTTAGATCACCCATATACAGCCATCATTTGTTGATATATATGAATCTTTTCAACTAACGGATCTTGGTGATAGATTCATATAGATCATGGCCTAGTCCTATATGATCACATCATATATGGTGCCTCCATTCTCATATCACCATATGAATAGTCTAGGATAAGACTGTAAGTCGTGCAACAGAAAATTCAAGAGTTAAGAACGATAGGTTTTAAAAATTTTATCGTCTTCGGACCTTTGTATACACGAATATGAGGAAGAGATTTGTTTTCATACCTTTGAAGAACACTCCTTCGTTTTCTTTTCGATCCTTCACCACTAAGCCTTCCGAGCTATGTCCCGCGATCTAGCAACTGTGTGTGTGGGCACATCACGGATTCCGAGAGCAGTTGAATGGAGGCTTGAGAAATCTGGAAGGCAATACCATGCTTCCTCTTGTGAATTTGGCCAAGATTCAAGGAAGAAGAAACTTTTTTCTTTTTCTTTTTAATGTAGCCGCCCCTCTCTATCTCTCTTAGGGTTTTAATTAGTTTCCAATTGTAAGATCCTAGATCTTTGTTGGCTTGATTCCATTGCAAAACACTCTTTATTTGTTTTGATTAGTTGCTTAGGTTGTTATTGGTGAAAGAAAGCTTCAAAGAAGAAAAGCAACATCTCATGCAAATATCGTCTTCAAGGGGAACATCGCATACTTGGATGCTAAGGTATCAAGATTCTTCTTCCTCTTGCAAGGCTGACGACATGTCGTTGCAATGTCGGTCAAAAGATGAACATTTAAGTTCGACCTCGTTAGCATGCAAGTCATAGAGACTAGCACAGCGGCAAGTGAGGGTATCGTTCCGCAAGGAGGTGGAATCCACCAACCGTCACCGATTCTAGCTATTATTACAACACGCCGAGAGAACTCGTGTGTTGCGGGTGCGGAAATGTGTAAATAATAATATAAATAAATAAATTACATAAACTAATATTTATATGATAGGATGGAATGGAGAGATGGCATGAAATGTGGTTACACTATGGAACTGACTCAACCGTAACAATCCTTCTAATTACGGACTAGACTCACTTAGTCCCTCAATGTGCAAGTATATAATAGACTCTTGTCCCCTTAATTGATCTCTAATCTCTCTCGAGTCTTATAAATCATATCCACGCATCGTATTGATTCATTAAGCACTATGGGACATGCACACGAGTCCTATACGCCGGCTTAATGATCTCTCAATTTTCCGGTCAAATACAATGGTTATTTCGTTGGGCATGTAATGCGCAACCGCGTGGGCCATACTACAACCAATAATTCATCCACGAGGCTAACCAAATATGGGATGGCAACCAAGTGAAAGCATTAAGAATACGAGATACTCCTATAACACGAATGTTATATACTCGTGTCCCCTTAATTAATCTCTACCCTCTCTCGAGCAACATAGAGATTACATCCATGCATAAATACTTGAATTCATTAAAGACCGTGGGACACACACACACAAGCTCTACACGTTAGCCTAGTGATCTCTCATCTTTCTGGTCAAATGTAGAGGATATCACGATGAGCATGTCAATGTGACACCACGCGATATATAACACACAGCCTAAATATCATTCACAAGGTGGCTAACCGAGTGAAAACATTAAGCAATGAAATACACCTATAACTACATGAGCACAAGAGGAATTCAATTTATCTTTACTCTAGATAAGGTTTCGGTTTTATCAATCTCCCTAGGATGGCAAGACATGGGAAACAAGTTCACCTAACACTAATGTGCATCAATGCAACTGTTAAACATTAAGAACATTCAAATGAATTAAGGGTTCTCCTCTTGACTTGGGAATTTATCCTAAATTAATTTATCACCCATTCCGGCCAAGGATGGGCAAATGTGTCTTAAAAAAAAATCCATTAAGCACAAGGATGCAAACCAAAGCCAATTTAGCAACTAAATGCATAAACTAGACTTTTCTACTCTTTGGGGATAAAATCCCTAACACTTAAATCATTCAATAAATGGTATTTTAGTCATCCATTAACATACAAACAATCATGGGAAGCTAAATTACTCTACTCCTAATTTAAATTACTCTACTCCTAATCCCATTCAAGCATACATGTCAATTTGGACCTCCACACACATGAATTTCACAATAAGAGATTAAACATACATAAATCAAAGAGCAAAACAAAACCCAAACGAATTTATGAACAAAATACATATATATAGCACATGTGAAGGTTTACAATATTCCCCAAATCGGGGTTACACATCAAAGAAACTAGAAATACAAAGATATGAGTAGAAATGAGACAACCTTTGAAGACAAACCCTCCAAAGAAGCTCCTAGCTCTCCTAGCTCGAATTTGGCTCATAATTCCTTGAAATCTAGTCTAAAATGGATGGAAGAAGTGTATTTGGGGGTTGTGGAGGTATATGGTGAGCTCCCATGGAGGGAGAACCTCCATGGGAGCTTGGGTCTCTTCTTATTATGTGGAGAAGATAAAGAAGATGAAGAAGATGAAGAAGATGGAAGAAATTGGTGTGGGGCGGAAGAGAGAGAGAGGGAGTGAAGGGATGTTAAGGATTGATCAAAGATGAGAGAAAAGGAGATATTTATAGTGGGGGGAGTTAAGGTAAAAAAATAGGGGTGAAAAGATGAGTTTACCCCTTTTGAAAAGCCGTAAAAAATGCAAGTCAGATGTAGGTCACAGTAAGTCTCGTAGTACGCTTCGACGAAATTGTTTGACGAAACTCATTTGGACATACTGTAGAAACTCGTGGTACACAAATTGGCTTGACGTGATACACTTCGACGTCCCCAACCGCGAAACTTGGCAAATTCACCTATGTTGGATTTCGTGGTTTGCACACGAAACACATTTTTGCCTGACGCTGTATGCTTTAAACGAAAATTGGAAAATGCTCCTTTTTGCCTTTTGATATGCGTTTTGGCCCGGAAACACCCCATTATCGCGTGTAGACTTCCCAAAACAAAATGAACCTACACAAGGATCACAAAACATATTATATTCACAAAAACGCTAAAAAACGAGAACAAACGATAGAAAATAGGGACCTCAAAAGGTGTATAAATCATTCCGATCAAAGGTGTAAGAACACACACACACAATTCATTCATATGTGTCCCTGCATCATTGCGATACATTTGGTATAAAACATTCACACACCATTGAAGTATGTGTAGGGAAAAATACGTGCACGCAGCGGAAGCGAGACTAAAATAAGGGTTTAGTATAGTTTAAAATTTTTCCATAATTTGAACCTTAACCCTCTAATTAATTAACATATAATACTAAAGATATCATACCTTTGTCGCGTGATCCGATTGACATTGCGACAATGGTAATCCACAAGATCTTCCAATCTAATCACGAACGTAAATCACCTAGGAGCGTGGTCTCCCTTCTCTTTGAATTGTGTACCTGAGGATGGATTGACAAAACTTTTCTTTTTCGTTAGTCACAACAACTTCCAAGAGACAACAAAGAATGTTCTGGTCACTTTTGAATTCACAATCTTTAGATCGAAACTCGCGTGAACCTTATTCGAAATTGTGCACAAAACCTTTTGATGTAAAAGTAACTAGTGCACTATCGAAATAAGAACAAACTTTTCTCTCTATTCCTCTTGGCCGAAAATCACACTAATCTAATAGTTGGATTCTATTTTTCTCTAGCAAAAGAAAAAACTCTCAAGTCCAAGACCTTAGGGTTTTTGAAAATATAATATATATATATATTCCTTGCTGAATATAGTATATATATATTCAACGAATTATGCTTGCCATCTAAATAATATATATATATATATCTTAATAAATCTGAATTCTGCATGCAACTTGAAATATATATATATTGCGCATTCTGCATGCACATATAATGTATATATATATATGTCAATTCAGCATGCTTTATAAATATATATCTATATATATTCCGGCTAATTGCCATATATATTTTATATATATCTATATATTGAGGCTGAAATCCTTTACCATGTAGGATTTGTGTCTTTTGACTTAAATCCTAACCCTAGGTAGATTTCCTTAGAATTCCAAACCATAATCCAACTCTTTAGTGTATTTGTGACTATATCAAAGACTTCCTAATTTGACTAGATAATAAATTCCCTTTATTTATCTACTTACCAAATAAAGTCTTTAATATTTATTATACTACCATAATAGTATACTACTAAGAAACATATTTCCTAGTCAGAAAAAGATTTTGATTTTAATTAAATAATTAATCAATCAATTAATTAATTTCTATTTAATCAATTAATAAAAATAAAACAATATAATATTATATATATCTCGGCCATGTGCCATATATATTAATATATCTATATATTGTTTTTCTATTTTATTAAATCCATTGGACCTTAATAAAAGGCCCACATGTGAACTAGGCCCATTCTTACTAAAAGAAACAAGTCCACATGCCTTAATACCATTCTAGATAGACCCATAAATAGTCTGGTAGAATATATCAAGTGATTCATGCAAGTCCGTGTGGATTGGGGATCTTGGCGAGCCTATCTAAATTTAAGCTCCAATAGACATAACCCAATCACAATCAACAAATGATTCACTTAGGTTCAATCTATTAATTTAGTTCATTCTACTAAAGAACTAAAATTGCACTCTTAAATAAAGATGAAATAAGTAAATGATTCTCATTCATACCCTAGACAATCTTATAGGAGATAGTGAATCCTCGTGAAGAATATCAGTAATCGCCAAGAGCTCATAGACCGCCTATAGCTCTCCAAGTTACCATATTTACTCATATGACCACACTTTGAACTTGGATATATATTATGACTTGTCCAGAAGTCATCTTTCAATAGTCACTATTGAAAACTCAACATTAAGATTTAATATCCAAAACCTCAAAACATCCATATGATGATATTCTACTCACATTTAATAAATGGAGCCGCGATGTCCATATCTATAAATGAAGTCCTCTATCGATTAATAAATGAATATCACCAAACTATCGAGGATAGACTATGTATATAATCATACTCATTGATAACTCAAATGATACCACTTGCAACCATAAGTCCATCATTTATCTCATGATTAAGATAGACTCTCCGATTGTCCTGATAATGAAAAGACTATTATCTATTGACGGTTCTAGATAAAGTATTTCATTGTGATCCATTTCAATGCACCTAGTGCACTAGAATCTTTTATTCAAAGCCACTTTGATGATTTAGACCCATCATAACACATTTGATCCCACTCAAATGCTAGCAAAAGAATATACAACTTTAACAAGATAAAGGTGCCCAACCTTTAACTTAAGTTGTGAACATTATTCAAGACTAACTAAAGAGTTGTGTCAACCTCATACATATCCAGATGTACGAACAATTCTTCTTTTCTCATAGTCTTTTGACCTTATGATTATTTACCTTGACAATTATAATTATAAATGCTATAAGATTTTGTTAAATAAACAAAATCACTTTATTAATGATAAGATTGTCAATTACAATATTACACTCTTGCTATTGAGCATAATCCTAACAGTATGCTCATGCATTGAACTCATATTGTCATACATTGTAAAGTTGCATGTTTTAAGACTATGTCTAGGAAATGCATACTTGTGTAATCTTGTGTTTAATTGTTTGTGTTTATTGTATTTTGGACTTGAACATGATCTCATATGATTCCTTATTGAGTCCCGGCATTTGGTTGCTCATTCATTAGGTTTCGAGTCCAAACGATGTAGCTACGTTACTTTGCGTTCTCATTCGTTGAGTTGTCTTCATCGTCATTTTTCGAGATGAATTCTTAACCTTTTGTCAAGTTTGTAGTATTTGTTGTGTGTGAGGGATCACAATTTGTAATCCAAAAACGGATTCAAAATCGGGTTCGGAGGCCCGGATACGGCCGAAGAACACAAGTGGAGCACGAGAGGAGTAAGCTAGGCCAACAGCCAAGCTTGGAGGGCCACGTGTGGAGGCCGTGTGCCACACGGCCAAAGGTGTCCTCTGCCCACGTGTGCCACACACCCCACACGGGCCAGTGACATGGCACACTTCAATTGGGTGCTTCCTTTCCCTCTCTCTCTCTCTTAATGATTTTCCTTCCCTCCAAACACAACTTGAAGAAAATTGAAAAAGAGTGATGTGCAGAATTTCTTCATGAATTTTTGGTATCTTGTTTCAATCATAACTTTCACATTTTAACTCCGAATCACTTGATTCAAAACCAAACATGTTGGTCTTGATGAGAGCTACAAACTCCAGCATTTTTAGAGCTAAGTGACTTCATGATTCTTCACTGTGAGCGGATTTCAGTCCGATGTTCATACTTCTATGTGAAACATCTTCTTCTTACTTTCATTTATGATCATCTCTTTTAATCTTCTTATTGATAGATGAAATGTGTTAAAAATGATGTTAGTTCACATTCTAGGTTTGTATGATTGATTGATTGATTGAGTTTTAGCCTTGTGATCCTATTTGAACATATTTTGCTACTTGATTAAACTTGAAATTGACTCTAAAATATGTTGTATTGTGTCTCTTTGATAATTTCTAGGTTTAATTTCATGATCTAAGAACAAAGAATTCTTAATTGATATATTGAATATTCTTGACTTGTTCTTATTGATTCACATGCATTGATTTCTAGGAACATTTGTGATTGTTTGTTGAAAGCATATCCTAAATATTTCTAAGCATGTTCATAGAGCTTGATTAATCATCTTGCTTTATTTGGTTGTGATTTGCATCACCTAGATCAATGCTTTGCAAAAAGGTTGAAGTATCTTGATTAAAGTGAGTGACGCTTTATCTTGAGCAAGAAGACTTGGTTAGGAAAGGATTCCGAATAGCCAAGCAAGAAGTTTTAATTAAGATCAAGAGAATCCGGATAACTAAGCAGAAGTCTTAGTTAGGAGTGTGATACTCTGGATGGTTGAGCTAGGGAAGCTTGACTAGGATCTTTGTGATCTAAATAGCTAAGCAAGGAAATCTTCCTAGAGGCTTGAGAGCCTTGGATAGGAAGTTGCTTCCTAGAGGTGAAGGACTCATCTTGGATAGGGAGTAGGGAAGTGATTCACTTGGTTTGTGGATAGACTAGGAGTTGATTGCATTGAGTGTGTATCTCTTTCTTTCATAGTGAATTGATTTGCCGGTGGTTGTGGTATCAACCCGTGGATGTTTCCTCTTTGAGGTTTTACCACGTAAAATACTTGTGTCAAGTTTTGTTTTATATTTCTTTATCTTCCATATCATGTATTGATTATATCTTTGTATATTGATTTCACATGTATTGACTCATACTATTCAATTGTTAAATCATATCAAGTGTACATTTCATTCTTGTATTCCGCATATTTTTTGAAGTTGGAAGAAATTGGGCATATTCCTATTCACACACGCCCCCCCCCCCCCCCCCCCCCCCCCCCTGGGTCTAGGTATATAATACACTATTGCTTAAGGAATTTCACCTTTTCCTAATAAGTATAGCTTATATACTAGGATCCTAGGTTTAGTAACCAAGTTAAATATGATTCTAAATCTTTTTTAATTCGATCACCACTAGAGTTTGAACCTTTGACCTCTTTAAAGCAAATAAATAATCCTTTTATTTTATTCTTTTGCTCTTGTCAAGGTTCGAAACTTAAACCTCCAAATAACAATTAATATTCTTAATTATTAATATGTCAATTAAATAATCATATTATTTAATATTTTAGTTAATCAATTAAATAATCACATCATTTAATTATTCCCAGATAATTTAAGCTACTTTCGTAACATAATTAATTGGACCATCCAATTTTCCGTGAGCCTTGTTACTATCAATCGTAAAGGGCTAGCAAGGGAACCTAATGGACCCATAGTTTTGAGCACCAATAATACTTAGAAAAATTAATTAAACTCTTTAATATTTCACTATTATTAACCTCGGAGTTATTCCACTAAAAACCCAAGGTTGTACTCTTGTAACTGTAGATGTTTTATACAACCAAATTATCAATGTCCATCGATATAGCTATTACATATGGTATGATCTTCCACAAGTAGTTTATATTAGAGCTAGGTCATGAAGTTTGTTATAACTCTCTAATTATATCTTTTCTTTTAAGTACCATTGATTCTTTAATGAATGATTATATCCTTCATTCCTTTACGGAAGAAGTAGAGAGCTTTTAATCATTCAAGTCTCAAATCAACCCTTAAGGGAACTACTCATCTACTTATCGCAAGAAAGAGTGGATTACACTATTGTGCGCATACCTTGCCAACCACAAGCCAAACCGTGATTCCAAGATACGGAGTTATTGATCGGGAATGCTACTTCGATCTCACCGATGGTATTTCAAGAAACACGATCTAACTCAATTGAGTTAGTAAAACACTCAGGGTTTAGATCACCCATTGATGAGGTCATTTTGTACTCAACAAAATACGTTTTTATGTGATCATTTTGAAAACCGAGTTTGACTACTTGAAAATCCACTTAGGATGTGAAGTTAGTAAAATGGTAAGTGATCGAGCCAAAATTGGTATGATTTTGGCCCTCATTCCCATCTCTTTATGCTTGATTCTCGGGCATTTTCCCTGTATTTAATATCATTAAATCAAGTGTTTCAGGTTTATTTAGGCCTCAAGGGCATTTGTGAATAAGAAAAGAAGTTTCGTACAAATGGTGCACAAGTTGGCAAAACAGGGCATTGTCGCCACATGTGTCGCCATGGCAACAAAAGGTTTTATTCCAAGCTAAATCAATCAGGTGTCGTCGCCACTTGATGTCGCCACTTGACATATGGCGACATAGAAGGAAGTCAATTGTTGCCACTTTATGTCGCCACTTGACATATGGCGACAACGTTGGAATTATCGCTATATGACGACACAAATGGCGACATAGAAGAAAGCCAAGCGTCGCCACATGATGTCACCATGGCGACATACAAGGACAAATGGCGATAGAGAGATAAACTTCCAGCGTTGGAATTCTAGCATTGGAATGTCAGCCTTTCAAGAGGGGTATTCTTGTCCTTTCATGCCAATTTCGTACTCTAGCTTTCCCAACCTATAAATACATCACATTTTCTCCTTTGAAAATACACTTGTTCAAGCAAGAAATTCCTTTCTCCACCATTCCTAATCCTACCATTTCTCCTCTCCAATCTCTCCACAAACAACTAGATTACCTCACATAAATCATTCCTCTCTTCCCATTCTCTACATTTCAATACCTTTGTCACTCACCATTAGACACCATCTATCAAGACACATCCCTCTTCCACCACTCTTTGCACAAGGAGCAATCTAAGGAAAAGAAGGAGCAAGCACTAAAGAAAGAGACCTAAGGGTGATTTCCTTATCTATCACTTCTTTTTATTTGATTGTAACTATGTGTAACTAAACCCCTAATCTAGGGGATAGATTTGAGGAACTTGTGGTTGTGGGTAATTGTTTAAGCTATTTGTAATTGAATCTTTATATGTTTTCTATTCACTTTATATTTAGATTCTACATATTATATGATTTGCACTGTATATCACTAGTAGATCATACCTTGTGTGGGATAAATAGTTATGAAACTAATCTTGGATTGACACCCTTGATTGGTTAAAAACCTTAGTGAATAGGCTAGACTAGTGGAGGGTATATCAACCACACTAGTCTAAACTTTTATTTGTAACCAACCAATCCCACCTTGACCCCCTTTCCTTAATCGGTTAGGCATCTTGGTAGGAAGATGTTTAGTGTTCATAGTAATAACCTAAACACAACCTAGAAAACAAATAGTTATCATATATGAGATTTGTCCATTAATGAGGCTTTGAAGGCATTACTCATACTCACTTGTAATTCAATCGATTCCCTAGAATCTATTTTAATTGTTAAACCCATTCTCCTATCTAGTATTGTTGATATTGGATTCTTATCTATTCAATTTCTCTTTATATTATTGTTATTTACTTTACTAGTTTATTATCTCTAACCAATCAAAAACCCAAAATATGATTTATGTTTTATGCACCTAGATTAGACTAACTTAGATTATATCGCAAATTGATTAATCTAACCTAATTCCTGTGGAACGAATCCTTACTTACCGTTTTACTAATCTTTACATCCTAAAAGGATTTTCTAGTGGTAAAATTGGTTTTCTAAATGAACACATAAAAACTCATTTTGTTGTGCACAAACGGCCACATCAGTAAGCAAGAATTCGTTCCACAGGGAATTAAAGTAATTAGTTGAATTAATTAGCTAATATAAAATGCAATAAAGTAAATCATGGTAGTTTGAAAGGTGTATGGTTTATGAAACCATCAAACATACATTGAAAGTAAATGTAACAAAAATGTGAAGAGAATATGAATATAAAGGAATCCAATATCAACAACCTACTTAAGAAAATGATTTAAACAATTAATTGGAAGTATAGGGAAATGATAAAGTAGCTAATGGACTATGAGCAATTCATTGATTGCTTCATTTTTACACCTTTTGTAGCCTCAATTCCCTAGCTTTTTGGGTTCGTTTCTCGGATAAACCATGCTTTTTAACCTTTGAAATGAGTTGTGCAGGTTTAAATTAGAGTTGGGGCTTAATGGTCTTGGATGATGTTGAAGTGAGGTACAAAATCCTTAAAAGCCTTTTTACTAGACGTAAACGCGACCCCCAGGGCAACCCCAGACAAGGTCGCGCCCAAGGTCGCTATCTTCTCATATTCAAGCTCATCAATCAGATGCAAAAGAAACCCCCAAGGCGACCCCAGACAAGGTCGTGCACAAGGTTGCTATCTTCTTAGGTTCAAGCTCATCAATCAGATGCAAAACCAACCTCGAGAGCAACCCCAGCCAAGGTCGCGCCCAATGTCGCTATTTTTGCCTAGATTTTGTTCTCTCCAAGGAAATTACTGCCTTGCCCCTGACCTAATATGCCCCTCTATATATTCATTTACTTTTTCTCTGCAAAGGTACCAATTACCTACCTAAGATATTCACTAAATCATTTTCCTACATCACCATACTAAATCCTACACAATCCAAAAACACTTGACATCAATCCATGATCATTTCTTGTTCTTGGGAGATATGAAATTGAAGGACCTTTGAGGAGGAGAAGAAGAGCAAGGAAGAAAGAAGATCTACATAGTTTTCTCTACACTTTATCTCTTTCATTTTCTATATTTAGCCATGTATTCATTTGACCATATATATTGTATGGCTTACTTATGTAATATAAACTAATTCTCTAGTGCTAGGATTTGATGAAACCTCACTCTTGACCAAATATATTTATTGACCTTTGTTTAATCCATTATGTGCAGTTGTAGTTTGTATGGATGTTTTAGAGTAATTAATGCTTTCAATAGATTGATCTCCTACTGACTGATTTTCGATTATGTGTTATGAACGATCGGAGACACACCACATCGTGTTTGATGAAATGTCTTATATGCATGTCTAGAAAAGTAGACCTACTTAGGCTAACGTATAGGATTCCTTAGTGTGCTAATGTTCTTACTAAACTCATACATATATTCTAAGTAATCGAAAGATAGGCTCGGGTATGATTTGGGTGTAACCTATGCTACTCAACCGAGATTATAGGTTAACAATTGAGTTCATGAATCTACAAATTGCATGAGCATAATTTGGGTATGCAAGTGAGTCTAGAGAGGAATTTAGGAGAGGGTGGGGTGTGTAAGTTCCTCAAGTTTGATTGGCTTGTTTCGGTGACAAACCACATGTGGGGCATGATGTAAGGGTAGCTTAGACATTTGATGGTTGGTGATTTGCACAACCAAGGCCCTCTCAAGACCTCAAGAGAAGAAGCACCAAAGGTATATTCTTGTGCTTACTTGCTTTAAAGAGAACTAACAAGTACAAGAAAATAGATTATAATAAATAAATAAAAAATATTTTTCTGAGAGAACAACTGCTTTGCCTACATCAAGCACCACAAAGTCACAAACAATATATTTTCACTTGATCCAGACTTGCTCCCTATTGTCCCATCAATCAAACAGTGAAACATGTATCAAAAATGAAAAAAGTTTCACATGTGTATCTCTGTACAATCTAGATCTATACTGGCAATATCTGGCAATAATGGCACGACCCAACGTGTAATCATAACGTGTTACATGTTCGTTGATCCAAAATCAATAGTGTCAAAGGTTACATGATGAAATTAACCATGATTACTTTTCATCGTGTAAGGATGCTTACTTTTAATCGTGTAATATTTGACAATGTTGATTTTGGATTAACAGTGTCAACAATTACACGATGAAAAGTAATAAACCTTAAACGATATAATAAATGAATCGTGTAATAATACTTACTTTGCATCATGTAATCTTTGACACTGTTGATCCAAAACAACAGTGTCAAATTACACGATTAAAAGTAAGCATCCTTACACGATGAAAAGTAATATATCATGTAACCATGGTTACTTTTCATCGTGTAATCATCGACCAATAAGTGTGTAATGATCATTCATTCAAACACACAATATACAAACACATTTCTTTGAGAGTGTTGCATGGCTGATTCACGATTCACATTTGATTCTTTATATTTATTTTCTTTTATGAAAAATGTATATATTTATTTGTTTTGATCATGTAATCTTTGACAGTATTGCATGGCTGATACAGTGATTGACTCTTTATATGAAAGTAGGTTTAATTATTGTAATTTTACATTTCATTCTTTTTGTTAATGTTATTTATTTATTTTTTTACAAATAAAATCATATTTCTAATATGGAGGGAACTTCCAGCACAACAAGCAACATCAATGGTGGTTGGTGGAATTTTTAAATATTTAAATCCATATAACATATATACATATCAACAGTGACATAAAATCATCTTCTCAGTGCTTCCATGATATAAAAGTCAGTCAAAATCTATACATCTCCGTATATAAACCTATTAGACTTACACAAAATGCAATTACGATGATGGCAAATTTGTGCAGATGATGAACTGGCTGTTTGAAGGCAAGTTTGTGCAGATGATGAACTAGCTGTTTGAAGGCTATTTGTGCACTCGAGTCTCACTCTGACAGTGATTCATAAGTGTATAGAGTCTCGATCGTGGCTCGATCAGACCCATCATTCTCAACACGACGCCCTCTACACCTTTCAGTATATTTGGACAGAACAATCAAGGTCAAGTCGACTAGTGCGGATGAGTTCTTCATTAGTTGGCTACAGATTTCTCTCCTGGTAACCCCCGAAACAAGGAAAATTGTTAACAATATCACAAAACTATAAGAATTGGATTGATATTGATATTTTGTTACAGAACTAAGAACAAAACAGAGAAGAAAATATTTTAAAGGCTCTTTTTTTTTATCATTCAACTTCATGCCTTGAAAAATTACATACAATTTGTTGTTTGATATATAATTGCCT
Organism: Acer saccharum; assembly: GCA_030490815.1. NCBI lineage: Eukaryota > Viridiplantae > Streptophyta > Magnoliopsida > Sapindales > Sapindaceae > Acer > Acer saccharum. The sequence goes on from CM059876.1 coordinate 37,118,223, forward strand.
TATAGATGACACATTGAAATAATCAAAGGACACTTAGAAATTAAACAAGGGACTTTAGGTACATTAACACAGTACTTTAATCTCCCAAGATTCATAAATAAAGTTCAAATTTCCAAGGTTCATGAATCTTGGAATATGCAAAGTTGATTTAACCTCGAGTGAAAACAACATAGGAAAAAAATAAAACCATTTATTGAGTGGCTGTAGACGGCCACCGAATTACCTGCAACAATCAATTTGAAGTCTGGAAATTTGATTTTCAAAATGAAATAACAAGTACAAGATACCAAGAAAAAAAAAGTTACAAGAATATAAAAAAGAGGGGAGAGCAAGAAATTATTTTTTGAGAAATTATTAATTTGTCTGCAACAAGCATCATAACACAGTCTATGTAAGGAGACTTAGGACGGTCCGACCCTCTCAGTTTAAAAATAATTTTTAATATATCACTTGTAATGATGTCCCATCAATGAAACAACCTTTCACTTATCCAAATAAAAAAGTATGTATCCTTGCGAATCTCTGTAGAATCTACATCATATCGAAAGTGTGAATGGTTACACGCTGCAAACATATCATCATTACACGATTCTTCATATGTAGCATGTAATAACGCTTAGTTTCCATCATGTAACCATTCACACTGTTGCATGTTCAATCATTCAACAAGCAACAGTGTGAATGCCCACAAGGTCAGACAAGCATCACATAGCACTCTATTCTTACTATCATTCTATAAGTGTTGTAAATTTATTTCTCTGTGGTTTCTAGAAAAGATTTGTATTTGTGCTATACTATCAGAAACGTTATTTACATATTGACGTAAATTTGGTATGATGTGGTCGTTTATCAGGCATAGCTATTTAACAGTTATATATTTACATGATAACTGGGAACACTCTGATTACACGTAAAACAGTCATAGTCTGAATGATTACACGCCAATTTGTTACCATGAGTACACGATATATTAAATGTATCGTGTAATCATGGTTACTTTAAATCGTGTAACCATTGACCAAATTGCATGTTGAATCATTAATATTGCAATTACACGATGAAAAGTGACCATGCTTACACGCAACATTAAATGTCTTCTTTGAAATTGTTGCGAGGCTGATACAGTGATCACATTTCATTCTTTATATTAAAGTAGGTTTAATATTTTTGTGTATTTACATTTCATTCACAATATTAATGTTTATGTTTTTCATTTTTATTATTTTTTATTTAGAAATAAAACCTTATTTCTAACTTGGAAGGAACTTCCAGCACAGCAAGCAACATCAATGGTGGTCGGTGGAATGATTAAATATTTAAATCCAAAAACATATAATATACATATCAACAGTGACATAAAATCATATTCTCAGTGCTTCCATGACATAAAAGTCAGTCAAAATCTATACATTTCCTTATATAAACCTATTAACTACACAAAATACCATTAAGATGATGGCAAGTTTGGGAAGATGATGAACTGCCTGTTTAAAGGCTGTTTGTGCTCTCGAGTCTCACTTGACAGTGATTCATCAGTATATGGTCTCGGTCGTGTCTCATTTTGAGTCTCACTCTGACAGTGATTCATAAGTGTATGGAGTCTCGGTCGTGTCTCAATAAGTCCCATCATTCTCAAGACGACGCCCTCCACACATTTCAGTATAATTGAACAGAACAATCAGGGTTAAGTCGACTAGTGCGGATGAGTTCTTCGTTAGTTGGCTACATATTTCTCTCCTGGTAACCCCCGAAACAAGGAAAATTGTTAACAATATCACAAAACTGTAAGAATTTGATTGATATTGATATTTTGTTACATAACTAAGAACAAAACAGAGAAGAAAATATTTTAAAGGCTCATTCTTTTTTGTCATTCCACTTCATGTCTTGAAAAATTACACACAATTTGTTGTTTGCTATATATATTGCTTTACAGATGACACATTGAAATAATCAAAGAACACTTAGAAATTAAACAAAGAACTTTTAAACTTTTTAGGTACATTGACATAGTACTTTAATCTCTCAAGATCCATAAATAAAGTTCAAATTTCCAAGGTTTATGAATCTCAGAATATGCAAAGTTGATTTAACCTCGAGTGAAAACAACACAGGAAAAAATAAAAATTTTTTGAGTGGCTGTAGACGGCCACCGAATTACCTTCAACAATCAATTTGAAGTCTGGAAATTTGATTTTCACAATGAACTAACAAGTACAAGATACCAAAAAAACAAAAGTTACAAGAATATAAAAAGAGGGAGAGCAACAAGTTATTTTTTGAGAACTTATTAATTTGTCTGCAACGAACACCACAACACAGTCTATATAAGAGACTCGGGACGGTCCAACCTTCTCAGTTTAAAAAATAATTTTTAATATATCACTTGTAATGATGTCCCATCAATGAAACAACCTTTCACTTATCCAAATAAAAAAGTATGTATCCTTGTGAATTTCTGTAGAATCTACATCATATCCAGACTTCCTCCCTCTTGTCCCCTCAATCAAACAGTGAAACACTTATCCAAAAGAAAAAAGTTTCCCATGCGAATCTTTGCACAGTCTACATCCAGACTGGCAATACCTGCCAACAGTAGAACGAGCCATTATATAATCTTTGACTCTGTTGCATGTTCAATCCTTCAACAAGCAACAATGTGAATGGTTACACGCTGCAAACATATCATTACACGATTCTTCATATGTAGCGTGTACTAACGCTTAGTTTCCATCGTGTAACCATTCACACTGTTACATGTTCAATCATTCAACAAGCAACAGTGTGAATGCCCACAAGGTCAGACAAGCAGCATAGCACTCTATTCCTACTATCATTTCATAAGTGTTGTAAATTTATTTCTTTGTGGTTTCTAAACATTGTAATTTCCAAAAGTTTTGTATTTGTGCTATACTATCAGAAATGTTATTTACATATTGACGTTAATTTGGTATATGATGTGGTCGTTTATCAGGCATAGCTATTTAAAAGTTATATATTTACATGATAACTGGGAACACTCTAATTACACGTAACATGGTCACAGTCTGAATGATTACACGCAAATTTGTTACCATGAGTACACGATATTTTAAATGTATCGTGTAATCATGGTTACTTTAAATTGTGTAACCATTGACCAAATTGCATGTTGAATCATTAATATTGCAATTACACGATGAAAAGTAATTATGCTTACATGCTACATTAAATGTAATCTTTGAAATTGTTGCATGGCTGATACAGACGATTCACATTTCATTCTTTATATTAAAGTAGGTTTAATATATTTGATGTATATTTACATTTCAATCGCAGTGTTGATTTTTTAAATTTTTTTTTGTTTTTTTTTTTTTTTTTTTTTATCACAGCAAGCAACATCAAATGGGAATTGCTCTTGGAAATCAAGTGGGTGTGACTCTGCATGTGTATCTGTTTCGGTAGGTGGAGATGGTTGTCGGGCACGCCGTGCGGACTGGGGACAAACTGGGGACCTTTGGATAGATCAACGTCAATGTCCGCCCAATAATCTTGTTCCGCCTCATGTCTCGTGGGGTGCAGCTCTTCTAATCCAGTAAGCTTTAAAAGTTTGTACAAATTTAGTAAGGATACTAGTCGCAAACAACACTAATGCCAACTTAAGAGCATCACCCCGGCACTTAAAGCTCTCCACCGAAGACGTATCAAGAACTTCCGTTTAATTGGACAGAACAATCAGGGTCAAGTCGACTACTACCGATAAGTTCTCGTTAGTTGGCCAGAGATTTCTCTCCTGTTCCCACATATAAAAAAGGAAATTATTAACACCGTTAGACATTAGTTGGCCAGAGATTTCTCTCCTGCAACCAATCTCACATTTACAAGATTGCAAGTTACATTTCAACAATATATTGTTTGTTTGACAACGGAAGAATGAGAATGCTTAGTAGTAGAATTTGAAGTCTAGAAATTTGAAACTATCAAAGAGACCTACAGAGTACATGAAAATAGATCTATTAAAAGCAAAAAGGAAAAAAAAAAAAATGAAAAAATCAGACGATGAACTTTTTCATTTCTAAAAACAACCACTTTGCTTACAACAATCACCGAGTGCAATTTTGCTCACCCATGTTACTAGAGGTAAGTACCCTCCACCTCAGGTGTTGCCACGTGTCCCAAACTTAACCCAAAGTCCAAAGTTAACCCAAGGTTTGGGACACGTGGCAACACCTGAGGTGGAGGGTAATGCTTACCTCTAGTTAAAGGGGTGAGCAAAGTTGCACTCACAACCACCACACCCAGTGTATATAAGAATCTCTTGGACGGTTCCACCCTCACTTAAAAAACAATATTTTCACTTGATCTCTTGTCGATAAAATCTTCCATGCATGCGGTGCAATGCACCTTAGCCAATGGATGCATGCCACGTGGCACACTAACCTATGGGTGTATGCCATAGGTCCACTCTGTGCCATGGCATGCACCCATTGGCTATGGTGCATTGCACCGCATGCATACAAGATTTGCCGTTCACTTGTTGGAAAGATAAATCAACTTTGCATATTCCAAGATTCATGAACCGTGGAAAGTTGAACTTTATTTATGAATCTTGGGAGATTAAAGTCCTGTGTCAATGTACCTAGAAAGTTTAAAAGTCCTTTGTTTTATTTCTAAGTGTCCTTCGATTATTTCAATGGGTCATCTGTAATACTATATACTTTTCAGCATGTAATCATTAACCGTTGCATGTTCAAATATCCAGATGAAACTCTGTCAAAGATTGCACGATGTAAAGTAATCATCCTTACACGATACATTAATATTAGTGTGTAAACATGATTACTTTTCAGTGTGTAATCATGGACCAGTTGAATGTTCAAATATCCAGATGAAACTATGTCAAAGATTACAAAATGTAAAGTAATCATCCTTACACGATACATTAATATTAGTGTGTAAACATGATTACTTTTCAGTGTGTAATCATGGACCAGTTGAATGTTCAAATATCCAGATGAAACTATGTCAAAGATTACAAGATGTAAAGTAATCATCCTTACACAATACATTAATATTAGCGTGTAAACATGATTACTTTTCAGCGTGTAATCATGGACCAGTTGCATGTTCAAATATCCAGATGAAACTATATCAAAGATTACACGATGTAAAGTAATCATCCTTACACGATGCATTAATATTAGCATGTAACGATGATTACTTTTCAGCGTGTAACCATGTTTTTCCTTTGCCACGTCATTAGTATTGGGGATGATAAGAAGGAACTAAGCCTAGGATATTAAAGGCCTTGGAATAGGTAATGTAAGCTTAGGAACAACTCCTAGGCCCATTGTGGATTTAATTTCGATTTAAATAAATTTTTTAAATATTTTTTATTTATTCCGATTGCACGGGATGTTTTAAAAAGGTGGTGTGCACCCATCAGACCGATTTCGAAAGTGTAAATCTAATACGGGAGATCGATTCGAGCAACTAGAACAACTTACAAGGTTGTGAAAAAACTCTTAGGCACTTAGGGGTTAATATTTGAAAGGGTTGTTTGGTATATCTAGTGTAATGGGTATGGACATACTTGTTCGACTATTTGATTATATCGAAACTCCACGTACATATTTCTATTGATACCCCTTCATCGTAGGACGGTGCCGATCGTAGAGATTTTTACAGGGCCCCCCATAATTTCACCAACGGGTAAAATCTGTAAGGCCTAAGAATAATTCCTAGGCCCAATATAATTTGTTTCTAGGCCTGTAATTCATTTTTCCTAGGCTGAAGGGTTTTTCCTTCACCACGTCATCAGTATTGGGGATGATAAGAAGGAACTAAGCCTAGGATATTAAAGGTCTTGGAATAGGTACTGTAAGCCTAGGAACAACTCCTAGGCCCATGGTGGATTTAATTTCGATTTAAATAAATTTTTTAAACATTTAATTTATTTATTCCGATTGCACAGGATGTTTTAAAAAGGCGGTGTGCACCCATCAGACTCGATTTCGGAAGTGTAAATCTAATACGGGAGATCGATTCAAGCAACTAGAACAACTTACAAGGTTGTGAAAAAACTCTTAGGCACTTAGGGGTTAATATTTGAAAGGGTTGTTTGGTATATCTAGTGTAATGGGTATGGATGTACTTGTTCAACCGTTTGATTATCTCAAAACTCCACATACATATTTCCATTGATACCCCTTCATCGTAGGATGGTGCCGATCGTTGAGATTTTTGCGGGGCCCCCATAATTTAATCAACGGGTAAAATCTGTAAGGCCTAAGAAGAATTCCTAGGCCCAATATAATTTGTTCCTAGGCCTGTAACATCTTTCCTAGGCGCAGGTGTTTTTCGTCGGCACCGTTCATTTATGACACGTGTCACAAAGGATCCCACATACCGTCTAGCCATGTCATCAATTGTTAGTGGATTACAGATGGATCCCAACAATTGATGACATGTTTATAGTGTGGATCCCATGTTTCCTTCATCTTCGTCCTTAGTCAAACATAACCCATCATCTTCTTCTTCACATGTTCCAAAACAAGCAAACTTAGGGTTCTTCATCTTTTTCGGTTTATATACCTATTGAAGGCAAACCTGATTGCTTCTCCCATAACCCAACTTTTCCACAAGTCCACTGAGAGGGTTTTGCCTGATTTACACAACAAGGTTTTACCTGATTTCCTTCCTCACTTTTTTTCGATTTACAGATATTTGTAAACTGTGAGAACACCAATGGGGAAGAATTCTGTTTATGTGGTTTTCAAATGAAGGAAAACAGGTATGTTTAGTTCTTGGCCTGAATGTCATGAACATGTAGATGGTTTTCCAGAGCATCTTACAAGAAGTTTAACTCAACCGATGAAGCATATAAAGCGATAAGTAGCCGTTACGGAGATTCAAGCCATTCTTGGTCTCAATCTTCTATGGTGCTGAAGAGTGAAAGCACTGGTGTGATGTTGTTTTTTTTGTATTCGTGTTTATTTTGGGAGTTTTAGTAGGCAAGATTGTTTGAAAGATCTTGTTTGTTCTGTTCTGTTTTGCTGGTATGAGTAATGAAGGAGCATTTTATTTGTTCTATTCTGCTTGTATGTGTAATGAAGGACCATTTTATTTGTTCAGTTATACTGGTATGAGTAATGAAGGAATATAATGACAGTATGTGAAATTTGTAAAGCATGTGAAAACAAAACCAATAACTTCCATTTATATAGACGGGGGGTACAGCATGTGAAAAAACATTAAAAAAAAAACATTGAATTCAGGGTGATGGTGGAATGTTGAAGTCCATCAACTTCTTCTGCATTTGTTCAACAAGTTAGCAGAGTCCATTGAGTTCGTTGTCCCTTGCTTCAATCTCAACGTTTAAGTTGATGATTTCTGTAAGGTTCACTATTTGTATTGGCTTGATTCCATTGCAAAACACTCTATGATTGTATTAGTTGTTGCTTAGGACATTATTTGAAGAAAGGAAGCTCAAAGAGTGAAGAGCAACGTCTAGTGCAAAAGTCGTCTTCAAGAGGTGAAAATCGTCAAAGGTAAATCTTGACTTCCACCCTCTTGCAAGGCGTTAGCGCACACACACCAATTCATACATGTGTGTCCCTGCATCATGGTTCAAACATTTGGTATAACACATTCACACACTTCATAGCATGCTCATGCATTGATCTTGTATTGACAAACATTGTGAAATTGCATGCTTTGTGACTATCTCTTTGATATGGCATGTTTGTGTGAATATGTGTTTATTTGTTTTCATATTTTGTGTTTAGGACTTGAACATGTTCTTATTTAATGCCTTATCGAGTTCTGGTCGTTTCGGTTACTCATTCATAAGGTTTCGAGTCCAAACAAGTTGACTATGCTACTTTTCGTTCTCATTTGTTGTGTTGACTTCATCATTTGATTATGAGATGATTTCTCAACCATTTTTCAATGTTGAGTAGTCGTAGTTATGCGTGAGGGAGTCATGGTTTTTAATCCGAAAACGGATTCGAAATCGGAGGTCGGATGCTCAAGATATGGGGCAACGAACCGAGGGAGCGCGCGAGAGATGTGCAAATCACGTGTGGCCACTTGGCCAGCCCGTGTGGGAGGCCGTGGGCCCCACAGGCAAGGGAGCCCTCTGCTCCCGTGGGCCCCACGCGCCCCCCACAGGGTGCTGATGTGGCAGCACGTGATTCGCTCGGAAATTCTCTCCTTTTCCCTCCTTTTAAGCCAACCTCCTTCCCTCCACACTTATGCAAAATTTTTGAAGAACACTTCGTTTCCCGCATCAGTTTTTCAACAATTTTCATTTACTTGTTTTGATCATATCTCTCTCATACGAACTCGAAATCATTCGATTCAAAAACCAAAATTGTTGGTCTCGAAGAGAGCTACAAACCCCAAGCATTTCCAGAGGCAGTTGACTTCGGCATTTTTCTCAGCTGGTCCATTTCCAGTCCGTGGTCAGTGTTTGATTTTCAACTTCTTCTTTTTCAATTTCATCTTTGATCAACTATTGATTCTTTCCATTTGATTGATGAAATTTGTTAACAAGTATGTTAGATCACATGCTAGGGTTATTTGATCATTTGTTAATTGAGTTTTAGCTTTGTAATGTGTTTTGAACATATATGTGCTAAACTTGATTTATCATGAAATTGATTCTAGAAAACATATATGTGGTGCTTCATGTTATTTTCTATGTTTTATTTCATGATCTAAGAACTAGGTTTTTAGTGTGCTAAATCGAATATTGATACCTTTGTTCTTATTGATTTGCATGTCTTGATTTCTAGATAACTTTTGTGATTGTGTGTTGAAATCATATTCTAGACTATCATTGAACATGTACATTTTGCTTGATTGATCATCTAGCTTAATTTGATTGTGCTA